>JAPKLW010001765.1:0-88014 GCA_026898455.1 Plectranthus barbatus | reverse complement strand
AGGGTTTGAACAATTGAATCAAAACATGTATCACAGAAGGAGAAACCTTAGAACCTGTTTAGGGTTCTAGCCTAACATATTGAAAGAAAACATTGCGAGGAAAAATAAAGATTGCATTAAAAAGTAAAGGTTCAACAAAAAGTAAAGAGGAATTCTAAAGCAAACATAAAATAAAGAAGTAAAAACTGTAAAGGGGAAAAGAAGTTAAAAACTAAAGAGGCTACCTAATTCTGAGCTAATTATGAGTTTATATAGAAGTAGGGTTGAGGCCTTGGATGGATATCTTCAAAAGGTATGATTGATTGCTTCCATATTGATGTATATCTTGTTCCCCAAGCAATTCTCGCCCAAAATATATGAAAATCTCGCCAAATCTCGCCATTCATGTCTGTCTCGGCTGAGATGGCTCTTGCCCCGGCCGAGATGAAAAATGCGGCCCGGCCGAGATGGTTTTCATTTCGGCCGAAACAGAGATGTTTCGCCACTTCCGACCCTTCTGCGCAGTCTCACGGTTTTAGCCATAACTATCACTTCCGAACTCCGATTGATCCGATTCCAGTTGCGTTGGAAAGCTAACTCAAAGATCTTTCAAATGATATGCGCCATTAGCTCAGATTACATCGGTGGAAGAAGTAGTGACTGTTTCTCCGAACATCTGCTGCTTTCGGTACGGGTTCTCCATAGGATTTGGCCTAAAATCTGCGAAATCTTACCATGACAAGCATAATACCCTCTAATATATACTCATGCTCAGTTTATTTAAGAAAACATAATAAAATGCATAAAAGAAAGGAAAAACAAAGCGATAAGTGAGTAGAAAAGCGAGCTTATCAATGATCATTTGAATTCTGTTTGTTAGGGACAAGAATTCATCTGTTAGAGACAAAGATTGGGTCGTCCAATCATAGCCATTCATCTATTTGCTCTGCTCTGCTATGAGATGTGCTTTTAACTTTTGGCAGTGTACTTTTCACCTGCTCTTGTCAAACTCAGTTTGAGTTTGAGTAACTTAGATTTAAGTTTCCTTGTACTGAATGTTGATCTATACTTTAAGGAATCTTCGAAATTACTTTGAGCTCCACTCGTATTCCTTTTGTCTCTTTGAGTTTCACGTGCTCTTCAAATTTGAAAACTATAAATTGAAATCCTCCTAATTTCAAGTTTTATGTTTCAGCTTCTTTTCAGTGAAAACTCAGTTTTCAGAAACTTAGTTTCTGGACATTTTAAGTTTCAACTTCCCAAACTTGACTTCAATAAATTCTAGTTACACAAAGTGTTCATTTCATGTTCTGAAACGTAATTCTTGACATCTCGAGCTTTGACTTCTAACAATTTCTCCCTTAGAGACTAAATTTCTATTTATTTGATCTTCAACTTCAGTTTCTAGTTTGTATTACAACTCGATATATCCTATACAAGGATTACATGAAGAAACATACTAGAAACTTAAAGCTAAATTGAGTTTTGACATATCAAAACATCAAAGTAAATGGTAAACTTAAAGTCAGTTTCTAACAACTGTTGTAGTCTTTTTTTGAGAGAAAGACTACCAAGAAATAACGCAAGAACACTGAGGTTTTGAGTTTTGTCTTCACTAAAGTTACACACAAAAAAGCTAAAAAACCTCGAACGGTTTAGTATCCTTTATAGCAGTTTGCATTTGAGTACTAAGTTCGGTGATTGATTATGTTTATTTAGTGAATTTGGTAACCATTTTTTTTAAGTCTCCGGTATTTTCAGCCGTGAGGATGAAGGTTTGAAATAAATGCTCATTAGAGACAAATTAGATGATATTCAATCGAATGTCTCTGTTGGCTGTTGCGCTAGGCGGGTAGGTGGTGCTTTTCTAGATGTTCTACACCTACTCCACTTTTTTTACAGTGACAACGAAAATTCATCTTTGTGTCAAAACAACAATATTCATCAGTTTGAGAAATCTTGGACTTGCTTTCCTATGTAACGAAAATTGGAGATTCGTGCTTGCAAATTTTAAGGCATCTCCAATACCTAAAATCTGTTCTTCTTTCGTACGTTCCTCAACTAATTCTTCTTGTCTTTATGCGCTCGGACTTGGACAAGGAAGTCCATGTTGGTGCTGCATACTTGCAAGTCTATGCTGATGATGTCATCCTTAGATGTAGGCTTGGTCCTTATGATGGTAAATATGGCGTATAAGATGTGACCATACTTGCCGGATCTGTACTTGGCGAAATCCAAAATCTTCAGCTAGACTCATAATCATCCAGACTTATAACTTCGGCTTGATCCTTTGCCTGTTGAGTCTCTTGCGCATCTTAAACTGATTATCCAGTCTAGTCTTATGATTAGTTCCTACTTACAACTCAATAAAGGATCCTTTACAGGACTTTACATTTTTCGACTATGCTGAAATTATATAAGATGACTTTTACATACTTTGACCCATTAAAACATAATATTGAAAAAAGAAAATTTCTAAAAAATTTCCTAACAATTCCTAATCTTCTTGTTTTGTATGTGGGGTCGAAAATGGAAGTTAGCAAATGATGGGCTTTTGGCATCAATGGATAGAGGGTCAGATGAGGCTGAGTTTTATATTTAAAAGGTAGTGATTTGGGTAAGTTTGAGGGGTGGTATGAAGCTAGAATGTGGCTGCACCTTGAAGGTTTAACAACGAAATTTAATGGTGGTTTTTGTAGATTTTTAGAGTGAGAGAGGAGGGAGGGCCTATCACATTGAAGGGAAAAGAAAGATTGGAGCGTAGGATTTGTCTTGGTGATGATTATGTCTCCTTACATAGGTTAATTACCCACATGCCCTCCAATAATTTGTTTTGTCTTGCATAAAATTCTTTATAGAAGACCCATTAAAGTCAATGCACCTTAATTAAATAATAAATGGGCTAATTGGGCTTCTTTTGATTTAATTTCATTTGGGTTCAAAATAATTCATATAAATATTAAGCCCACACGTACGAATACAATTGCTATTTGTGAAGAAAATAATTCTCAATCCCAATAAGACATGGTGGCCTAAAATAATAAGTAGGTTGGGCACTAATTCAATCTAAATTACGTTACGTCATCGCATGCGAAATATGCATGCCTAATAATGAAATAAGAATTTCGATTGCTTTTAATAATTCCTTGTGTAATTTCCCTTGTACATTTCTTAGCGTTAAGTTGGCAATTAATTCTATATAAGAATAGAATCTACTAGAGTGAGTAATTACGCATCAATAGACCAACACTCAAATTTCGAAATTTGCTTCGGAATTAATATCACCTTAAGTCAATCTATTATTTGCTCATAATAAAATAAAACGAGCTTCTTAATTTAATGGCAGTTGCAAAATATATTCGTCTTGCTCTTCAATTCTCCATGCGTCGCATTAAATATATTTATAGCGTCGGAGCTCCATTCGCTACCATTCAAAAATAGTGGATGTTGATAGCTCAAAAAATATTTATTTGTTGTAGCGTGGCTCGCTTTATGAAGTCATCATTTGGTTGCTATTTGATGCTCGGTAGTTCGCTTTATGAACTAACTTAAGTAGAAAATCCTCGTGGGCTTCATGTTTGCTCTAGTAATCCCTTGCGACATCTCCTCGTTTTATTTGGTTAAATTCGGCAGCGAATACGATGTCTTGCTTTGTTGAGGTTACATTGAGTTGTTAAAAGGTCAAAATTATGCAGGGAGCACGTCCACTCTTCGATTGCCAGATGGATTGGAAATTAATAGAACAATGTTACACGTTATTGTAACTAGCTTGTAGCAGTCTCGAGAAGCTCCTATGTTTGTTGACTGTATGTGTGCTCAGCTAGTACAAATTGTATCTGCTCCCTTCAGGTAGATCGATTTTATCACAAGCGCATCACTAGACCTCACTAGCTGAAGTGCTGTGAATTTCAGTTCTTCTTGTAATGTAGTCAATGCTTGTTGATGTGGGTACCGATTTAAGAAACAAGATCAAAAACAATTTTAATGCTTGTAGCAGTCTTGAGAAGAGTGTGAACTCCAAAATATTAACTCTTAGAAAAGAGGCTAAGAGTCTAGTGTATAGAAACAAAGAATAATTGATATAGCTTTAAAGTGTTCAAACTTTGGAATTTCTAGCTTTGTTCGTTCTTCTTTTTTCGTGTGTCATGTGTCGTAACCTCTCTCTGTGAACGGAGTCATTGTCGAGGTGGTTGACCAATCAAGAGTATAAGTTTGTAGTGAAACAATGTCGCAGACGTTCATAGCTATTATGCTTTTTGTCCTTGTTGGTTAGAACGACTCTTAAATGTCTTAGGAATTCAAAATTATTGAATCCCTAGACATCTCGAACTTGTCTTTAAAGCACTCAGACATAGTTCTTTTTGTCTGCTTCTTGTCACTTTTAATGTCTAAACCGACTTTAATTAAAGTCTACTCTTGGTTTGAATATTTGCAAGTCTCTTCCAGCGTTTTATCAATTCTTTATTTAAAAACTGACTCTTGCTCTGACTGGTGACAAGATGATTCTATTACACTCAATAGACATATACAAGACCTATAAGTTTGAACCATTCTAATATGCTTAATAACATATCAGATCTTAACATCTAAAGTAATGACTAGTTGTTTTGACACCTTAAATTATCAAAGATATAGGACTAATCTGACATTCCTAACAATTTTTCATTTTTTGATGTTATCAAAACCAATTACAACCTAATTGGTACAAGGGATTACAATTTAGGATATAATACAATTCTCTTAGGCACAGTTGATTTAGTTAAAGTTAATCTTCCCCCTCAACAATTCGAGGTAATAAGAAGATAATCCTCGATAATGTTCATGATGATAAAAAGATTGAGATAGATAAATAGATTTACGGGTCAGTACAATATATTTTTTCAACTAAGAAAGAGTCAAAAGACTTTCCCTTGAAGTGATACTATTAAGCTAGCCAAGGCACCCTCCCACAACAACAATGCTCCTTTTATTTTGTCAGTAATTGGTGCATTAATTTGTGGTTTACCAGCTTGCACGGGCAACCGCACAGTTGGACCCATGCCTACCAATGTATGCTCAATCTGTCACAGGGTATTTCCCGATGGATTTAATTGTCTTCTCCAAATGGTTGGAGAAATATCTTATTCTTAGATTTGTGTTTTCATCCTACATAACGACTCTCCTGTGTTTAGGATATTAAAGAGAACATTTATTTTTACCTGGGATACCCCACAAAGCAATATTAGCTTTAACATATCTTCTAACTTATTAGCTTCCTTTATCAGCTCAAAAGCTGAACAACCTATTATAGCTTTTCCACTAGGGTATCTGGAATTGATTTAGAAGATAACAAATTAAGCAGATTCAGTAATGCCTTTTGGCGCATTTTCGTATACAAAAAACTAGCAAAGTTGACGTAACTAAATTTCTTTATACTTATTTCTTTTGTTTTGTCCACACCATCCCTTTGAGGGATACCATGTGCAGTCTTTTGGGATATAATTCCTTGCTCAACAAGATACTGTAAAACACATCACTTGATATACACACCATCATGCTGGAATCATAATGTTTTACGGTCTTGTTTAGTCTCTTCTCTACCTTAGTCCTAATGCTCTTGATTAAATCAAGAGACTCAGACTTTTAGTAAATTAAAAAACATATCCATATCTCAAGCGGTTACTCTATCTATGCTTATTCAAGGCAATCATGCATAGAAAAATGAAACATCTCCTAGAAAATCAAATGCTTATTAAAAGGTTTGATTATTATCTTATGCCTCTAAGTAGTATTTATAAGTACTATTCTTATGATTACGTGAATGAAATCTGTTTAGATTGATGTAACCTCATCTCCAGTAAGATCTCATAATATGTCATGACATACTATTGGTTTATGTAAACAAGTTATGAAAAGAAACATCCATTTAACTATGATATAAAACACGGTAAGTTATAATGATAAAGAAAAACTCTATAAAAAATAACGGATAGTTTATCAATATACATCATAAATGGAAATCAGTTTTAAAACATCTCTTTAGAAATAAACCATTGTTTTATCATAAAGAGAGAGTAAAATCTCCATTAGCTGTAGTACAGACTCTAACAGCAGTTTTGGAGATTACTAACCCTAGAAACCACTACCCACTAAAGAGTAGAAAAATGATACTAAACATGTTTCAACAACTAATGTGAAAGATTTGAAGCATTCTATGTCTTTATTTTTTGCCACATTTGAAACATTTGTCTATATTGCTTTCTTTCTTCTTGTCGTTCCTCTCTCTTTTTTCATTCCTCTTCTTCATGTCATTACGATGTTACTAGGAAGAACCTTTAGCAAGAGATTTGGGAAGACTTGATGAAGCAAGATACACCCACTGCTTTCTTCATTATCTTTTCTTTCGACATACAAAGCTGAAGAAGTTTCGGCCGACACAATATCCTTGAACAAACTGCGAACTGTATACTCACACTTTTTTTTTCCTATTAGAGATTCTGAAGTCATTCAAAATAGCGTGTTGAGTGTCAAGTTATGTTTGGCATTAGTTCCAACTTGACAACCCATTAATGTGTACTCATGAATGAGTTCAATGAGTGATTCCACATGTTTACACACTGAACAAACCCGACCCATTTACCATCTTACAATGCATTTGATAAGACTTGATCTAGCATGTCCATCGAGCCTGCCACATGCTACATCTAGACATCGTGTAATATCACACACATTCCATACAAACTATAATGAGGACGAAGTGCATCTGACATACCACCAAAGATGTACAGTCCGACCATGCCATTTGACCACATCGACATGTTATACTGTCCACACTCCTCATTGGAAGATACATCAGCAAGCAAACTCATACAAAGAGTTTGAAGAACAATTAAATGTCTAAAAGTATCCAAAGGTTTGACAATGTTGCTTTTCCATCGAGAAATATTCGGACCGGTCAAGGAATTGTGTATAATTGGTTTAATGAGCGATGTAGTAGTAGACATATCTGAAAACAAATAACCGGATTTAAGTATGCACATACATACAAAACGATTTAAACAACTATGCCTAGCAACCTTTAGATAAAACAAAACAATTTGTTTCCCCCAATTGCCCAAGCAAATTTACCGCAAGTAACCCGAGTAGATGTTTATGGAAAACACACAACCAGAATAAACTAAGCCCTTTAATTTTATACCATGACCATATTCACCTTTCTTGAGTAGGAACTTCACATATCAGTTGTACTCAAGCAACATCTAAGCCAAAATAATTACAATCCTAACCTAGGATGATAAAAGACGATTTGATATATATACTAGACCCATGTCACATACCCTTTACATCCTTCATTATCTCATTTAGATTAATCATAGAGACTAGTGAAAGTTGTCCCAATGCAAGCTGGGTTAGTACACGTTTGCTTAGAGGTTCTCACTTATCATCTTAAGATAATTTTTTTATTTAGAAACCTAATCACTTTAAAATTGGTAAACTATTTCTAACAGCAGCTACTAGCGAAGATGTTTCCACTTCGAAATGCCTCACATCTAATGACAAGTCATATTTGTGGATGTCTAGTGATGTTAATTTGAAAAAACTGAAATTTAGCTTAGTATTTTAATTCTAAAGGTTTCTTGCGCACAAATTACTTTATGTCCCGTAAATTATATCACATCTTAAATTCCATCATAAATAAATAGGATACTGGATCTTATTGGCATAAAGCATGCTCAACATATAAAATTACAACATGCTTTAACAATAAATAATAAAGCACTACAACGCATCCCTATAATTTACTAGAGCGCAAGTAATAAATCACATCAATAGGAAAATCAGATTAATAAACAAATAAAAATCTCGTGCCTCCTTAGATGTGATTACATGAAAAAATAAAAACGAGCTAGGAGTTATGATTTAATGCCAAGAACCCAAAAATAGGCCTAGACTCGACCCAAAACAATAAAATTCCAATTTTTCAAATTCTAAGGGCTGACACCAAGCTCGAAAACCAGCCGACAGCCGCCAGATGCACCATTATTATCGTCCTTCTCACCGACATGCGTGGCTCGCCAATATACATAAAAGCATTATGATTGGTATATTGGGAAACGTTATATTTGATATGCTAGTAATCATTAATGACTTGCAATAAACAACTCCTATCTGAATTAACAATCATACGATGCGAACAAACACATCCAGTTATCTCGTCCATAGGGAGATCATATGGTGTGTAAGAGGTCACAGAAGATCGTATAGATTGTTCGACCTAGCGAGATATAAACAGTTACCATAGTTGAGATAGTTTTTGGTTTGGCTGTCAGTTTAGGCTGCAGCACACAAGTCCATAAGTGGTTTATCTTGACTGCTTTGTGTTACCGTTACATCTCAATGTATTGATAGGATCAACAATGAGATTACCATTCTACTTGACATATGAATGAGTAAAGATCTTGGTAACTTGGTCGGATCTAAAGTCTATTGAAAGCTGAGGGGCACACATGGGTTGACTGTCTCTTTGAATTGCTATGATGAAGAGTCTTACAGGTACTCATATATCTGCATCTTGGGTGAAGGCAGTTTGTGTGGGGTTTCCTCAGGCTGGATTTAGATAACTATATCCGTTTCAGGATGGTGACATTCCGTGGGAAGCCCACGAGGTTTGTTATGCTAAGTCCTGCAGGCTGGATCATTGATTCAAGCATTAGCGTAAGGGTTCAATGGTACAAATCATGAATAATTAGAGATTAATTAATTGCAGCTGTGCCATTACCTCCGTCCTGAGCCGCACCATCCTCCATCACCGTCAACTGCAAAAGAGAGAGCGTCGCCCATCGTCGATCGCCTGCAGAGCCACGAGGTGCCACGCTCACAGAGCTACAGGGTGCCGCGCGTGCACGCAGAACCTAGTGTTCTGCCGTGCTGCATGCACTCCGCAAGCCTCTGTCCACCGTCGACCGTGCTCACCGCCCCATCTCCTCCTCGCGTATGTTGGGCTGCTTGGCTGGCCAAAGGCCGCGTGGCTGCTGCTTTGGTGTGCACGCTGTCATGCTGAAAAACCTAGGATTTTGTCGCTGGCTGCCCCGCGCCGTTTGCCTCCTTTACTTGTTGCCCTGTGGTTTCATGACCACTTGCACGGCCGCCTGCGATGCCGGCGCTGTTATGCGGTCCTTCGTTCTTCATGTTCTTTTGTGTTCTTCACGTTCTTCGTTTTATTTTAAAGATTTAATTTCAAAAAATTGAAAATTATATGGGAATTGCATCCTAATAAAAATTTTAGAATTTAAATCTAACCACAGATTTATCTCGTGGGTGAATAATGAATCCTTATAAAAGGCCTAATTAACCCGAGAACCAGGAGAAACAAAAATCACATATAATTCATAATCATTCATGCATACTAATTCAATAATAATCATGCATAAAATCATAGGCAATATTATTTTTCCGATAGACCCAATTAAATGAACCTGGCTGTGATACCAGTTGAAGGGATTTTGATACTGTGAATTGAATCACTGAAATCCGAGTAAGCGCATATCGTGTAATTGGAATATCAAAATAAATTGCTATGTCTATGATATAATCCTAGCATGCTTCTGTTGGGAATTATTCCTGGATTTATGTTGTAAATCCCCTTTTAGATCAAATTGTAAAGGTTTTGTTGAATCAAAGCTTTAGTTATCTTGGTGGATCATTGTTGAAGTCTAGAATAGTCTAGCAACTCATTTATAAAGTCCTGTTTAGGCTATATATCGAGTTGTAATAGATTAGAAGTGCTTGTGGGAGATTGCTGAGGGATTCAGCAATTGAAACGAAGGAAATCAGATTCCAAGCAACTTTTGGATGCCAGGAGTGTTCTAAGCAGACAGTTTGATGTTGGCTGCTAGAGACGTCAGCAGACAGAAATGACTGCTCAGGAGGTAGTAGTCAAGTGCTTAGACGAATGACTGCTAAGGAGTTGGAATTCATATGTTGAAGGAAACGACTACTAGGAATACTTGCTCAGCAGCCAGAAGTAAAAAGATAGCAGAATGCTGAAGGAGTCAGCATTCACTGATATCAATAGATTGCTAGAAGTTGTAGCAATCAGGAATCATGACTCAAAGTGCTGAATACGCAACTGCTGAGGAGTCAGCAGTTGGATACAAAGACAGACTGCTAGAAGATCTCAGCAATCAAAAGGTCAAGAGACTTAGCAGAATGTTCCCAGCGTTCTCCGAAAGAATGCTAAGCAAGTAAATATCCAACAACTTCTGCTAAGACTCCCGTTCTGACAAAGGGTACAACCAAGGACACATAGCTTTCCCGAAGTAGGTGAAAAAGCACTGTACCAAGCCGGAAAGGACGGAAAAAGTAGTAGCTCTATTGGACAAAGAGAACATTGTGTCTAACGGGTCTGGAGATTCAAAAGTTTGAATCTCTAGATATAAAATAGAAGTCCAAACAAGAGAGAAGAACTATGACTACTACTACTACAACTACAACTGCTTCTAAGATTCGAAAAAGACAATTATTGAGAGATAACTTTTACAAGCAAAACAAAGCAAAAGAGTAGTCAGTTGAGAGCACGTTAAAGAGATAAGAAGAATTTCAAGCTCTCAATAAAAAGTGTCACACATTGAATATCTTACACTGCATTCAAGAAGAGATTCCATGACTTTGTTCAAGAATCAATCATTGGGATAACTTCCATCCTAGGAAGCATCCAGCAGTCACATCTCTAAAAAGAGATTGACTAAGACGGGCTGTTGCAAAAAACACACAGAGAGTTCAGGTTGGAACTTAAAAGCTTCCATTACAGCAAGGATAAGTTTTACGAAGGTGTCGCCCTTGACTTAGCCGCAACTGTCAAAAGATAAAGTAAAGGAGGATAGCTTTGTAGTGGCTGGCTCAAAAGCTCACCACCTGCTACAAGTGACTGGCGAATCCTTGTACTTACATATATCGTTTTAGTGGAAATTCTCAGTGTTCGACTGAGGAGTGGATGTAGATCTTAAGGATCGAACAACTATAAATCCTGTGTCTCTGTTACTATTTTATTGTTTCTACCATTGATTTTAAACCTAGCAACCTCTAGTTGCTTGTGTATATACGAAACAATCTTATCTCCAACTTTAAGCTAAACATTTGAAAAGGAACTAAGTGAAAGATAACTTGATATATTCCGCTGCATTTGTTAAATAGTCTTCCGCTGCTTAACACAACTCTGATCAAGGACCAACAGCTCCTATTGAATATGGATAAGAAGGTTTATGCGGAATACCTAGATTGTAGAATGTGAAAAACGCGATGCGCAGAGAGTTGATCCTTGATCCTCTTTCCCGCCCAACAAGATTTAATCCTATCAGGTTAAGGAATTAAATCTATGAAATTTAACAATTAATTTCGAAAGTATAGAGGAGAGAGAAGTAGAAAAAGATCTTCCAGATCTGATCTGTATCCCATCTCCGATCTGAAAATATGGTGAAGATTCCATTCAGATTCCTTGCCGATTGAGAAGCATAATTTCCTCCTTGTTTCTAAGATCTAGTCTATCACAACTCCCAATTGTTGGTGTGCTATTTGCAACTTATGATCTTGTGGTGTGTTGTGATCTGAGAAACTGAGGCCTATTAGTAGAAAATTCTGATCTCAAGATGGGCTTAAGCTTTCAAGGCCCACACCAGGGACCAGAATGCAAATAGAAAATAAGGCCTATTAAATTAATTAATTCTATATTCAACCTAGAATAAAATTAATTAATAAATATTGATTCATGCCACCAGAGTATCAATATCGTACTACCTATTTGCTACTACTTGGTGAGGAATGGGATGCATAGGCTCGGTATATCCCCACATTTAAGGTTACACACACTCATTAATTAATTTAGACTCTGACAAGCCATTTAATTAATTAACATCTTATTTTCCTGAGTCAATCCACTCAAACCATTTCACTTATGCTGGAACTTAATCAACCTGCAGGGCTTTAGCATAATGAACCTTTTGAGCTTCTAGGGAATGTCACCATTCTATACTAGATGTGGTTACCTAGTTCCAGTACCAGACAGTCATACACAAAATACTTCCACCCAAGATACATATATACAAGCTCAACTAGATCTTTTCATTGCAACTCAAAGTGACACATAATTTGTGTATACTTCTGTTCATTCATCTAGGTTTAGGATCTCATCAAATAGAGATCTATATTCCTTTAATGTCAGATAAAAGAAGCGATCTTAACTTAGGTCCTTATCAATGTGTACCCCCGCACCAGCAAACCAAGCAATCTAAGATAAGATGCTTATTACCGCGTTTGCTGCAGCCTACACACAGTCTATCTTGGGACTGTCTCAACTGTTACAACCATTTATATCTTGCTAGGTCAAACGATCCATAAGATATTCCATGATTTACTACACACCGTATGATCTCCCTATCGACGAGATAAGAGGATACGAGTGATTGCGACACATGTTTGTTAATTCAGACAAGAGATAATGATACAACATTCATGATTCCGAGTATATTAACCAATCAAACTTGTACATAATATACCAATCATAATGCTTTCAGTATATAAATCCATCAAATAGGGATAATAATTTCCTATATATAACCCCTAGTTCTCATATCTCAATGCACCACAAGAGCATACGTTGATAAGCAGCAAACCATAGAATTAGGAGTTTTGGATTTCGACTAATCTAAGAAAGAAGAAGGAAATTCTGCTTCTCGATAGACACAGAATTCGAAGGGAATCTTCACCAAATATTCGGATCGGAGCAAGGGATATAGATCTGAGGATCAGATCTGGAGGATCTTCTTTGTCTCTTTTCTTCTGATATAATCAGATACTTAATCTTGATTATTTCAATATTGAATTTTATTGCGCAAGAAGGATTAACGATCAAATCCATGTGTAACAGTTCAGAGATTAAATT
Source organism: Plectranthus barbatus (assembly GCA_026898455.1). Taxonomy (NCBI): domain Eukaryota; kingdom Viridiplantae; phylum Streptophyta; class Magnoliopsida; order Lamiales; family Lamiaceae; genus Plectranthus; species Plectranthus barbatus. The sequence continues at coordinate 75,119 of JAPKLW010001765.1, read as the reverse complement.
CATCTAGGCATTCCTTAATCTTTCTTATGCATTAAATATAGGAACTGATTCTACAAGATACAATTTGAATTGTTTTTTATTACTTCAACTATTTGGATTCTTCTTAGGGTAAAAAAAATAAATTAGATTGAATAAACCAAGCGAACCCTATGCATGATCCTAATATTTAATTGCATAGGATGGATTTACGGAATACATGAGCTCCAGCTTCTGAATGGCAGATCTTGATTGTCGGCAGAGGATTCCGGATGTAGGGATCTTGATTGATGATATTGGGCTCCAACAGATTTGATCTTCTGATTTGTTCCCTTCTTCCTTGGAAATCTGGTAAGGATACGCTACCGAGTTCCACCAAAATCTCAAAGAAGTCGATCAGTCTTCCTCAAAATGATGTAGCCGCCGATCTCTCTTTCTTGTGTTATGTATATACTATATTTAATAATACAATTTCTTATCTAAAGAGAAAAGACTTATATAGTGTTAGGGTTTGCAAACCTTAATCCTAATTGGCTCAAGCAGTTTGTGGGCTAGACTAGGGATCAAATAAAAATAATAAAGTGGGTCCTCCTTATTAATTAATTCCATGTCCAACCCAGAACATAATTAATTATGAAAACATTGTTTTACCATCACCACGGGACAAATGTTGACTCACCCCTTAATTACCATGTTATTTGGAACGAATGAATTAAATATGAATGATCCACATATTTAACGTTCCGAACATTCATTAATTAATTTGGCTTATGACAAGAAGCCACAACTAATTAATCTCTTCTTTTCTGAGTAGTACCACTCGCACCTTTTCACTTATGCCTGAATTAATATTTAAACCGTAGGGTTTAGCATAATGAACCTTGTAAGCTCCTCAGGGAATGTCCCAATCCTAAAATGGATATGATTACCGACATATCCAGTCTAAGCAGGCCACACACAAATCGCTACACCCAATATGCAAGTATAATAGTACATGAAAGACTCGCCACCATAGCACGTCAAAGTGTGGTCAACTTGTGCATGCCCCTTAGTCTTCCATTACGTTTAAGATCATAACAAGTATCTAGAAATCTGGCTCATTCATATGTCAATTAGAATGCCACATCTCACTATTGACCCCATCAATACATAACAATGTACCGATACGTCAAGTTTCTACGATAAGCTCACTTATAAACTGATGTGTCGCAACCTAAACTGACTGCTAATCCAGGGACTGTCTCAGCTGTGATACTGTTTATACCTCTCTAGGTCAAACAATTCATATGATCCTTCGTGATCTCTTATAGACCATATGATCATCCCTATGGGCGAGATAATAGGATATTATATTTCGTATCGTTTGTTTGTTATATCAGATAGCAACTATGTTGATGTAACACATTTGTGAAATCCATTGTATCAAACGAACACACGTAATCACAAATGCTTATAGTATACAATCCCATCAATCTCCAACTTATGATCAAAGCATTAAAACCATTGTTCTATCAGAGTATTAAGTGTGTCAATATCACACCTAGCTTATCCTGTGATCGATTTTACCAATTGATCCAGATTATAAGTGTGATCCTCGTAAGTCTTCTAAGGTTAAAATTGTGTAAAAAATATACTAGACCTTTCGAGTCAATAACTCCCTCTTTATACACATCGCCTCTTATCACTATTCCTCGTATGTAGAGGTACTACATATTCTATGTGTTTCACCACCATGTGAGTCTCAAGTTCCCTTGACTTTGTCATTACACAAGCATGATCACATTACCTTGTGATTATATTAGACAAACTCGGAACACACACCTTTAGAGGACAACAACAGAGTTATAGTGCTTCTTGCGAAGCTAATAAAGCTGTTACACACTCAGCCTTGATATCGGAATTTGCTACATAGTTCTATGTTAGATTCCTATAACTCCTCCTCCAAGCCCAACACATAAATAGAGATCAATTTTCTCCTTTCATGATCCTCCTGGATATCCGATTCCATTCAACCCACAAGGCTTATTTATAAACCAATGTGCCTGTCCAGAGTTAAATTGATATATGTTCACCATGCGTATAGCATCACATATATCTAACTTCGTCTATTGCCATATAGAAAAAGGTAGTCACTGTTAGTTGCAGTTGTACAAATCCCACCTTTAATTTGATGTTTTGATGTGTCAAAGTTGTATACCAATATTTAGGTCTTAGAGTTATTACCTCATGTAATCCTTGTATAGGATAATCGAGTTGTAATTGTTCGGGAGAACCAAACTGCCAAAAACTGTGGAACAGTTATTGAAGATGAAGCTGTCTGAACAGAAGGAGTGACGAGAACAGTCAAGGCAATTCGAGAAGCAATATGCGAGAAAACTGCCAAGGATGAAATAGCGATGAAAACTGTGGACACAGTTTTTATAGAGAAACTGTCGAGAACAACTCAAAGTTTCAGACAAGCAAAGTTTTACACAAAAAGATACACGTGAAAAGCAAGGAGCCAAGCAGTCATAAAGATCACTGAAGACTCAATAATAGGGAACAAAGATACACAAAGTTGTGACTGCAGTAGAACGTCGTGCAAAGTCTGACACAAACAGACAAAACTCCCTCTGCAAAAGCATGACAGTGTTCAGAAAAGGCAGTGCAGCAGGTCTGCAACAACAGAAAAGACTGGCCATTGATTGGACATCATTCAAATTGTCTCTACCGGCTACTTTCAGAGATTCAACTATAAATAATGGAAGGACCAGAGAAAGAATCTAACCGAACATCTGAATTAAAAAAGTCGTTACTATGCCGAACTAAAAGCTCGAAGCATTTAAATTTCTTAAGAGAACATAATTTACTCCGTGCGTCAATACTTGAACATGAGGCTTACTAGCTTACTGAATCATTTTCTATTCACCGTGTGATCTGTACACGAGGATTAAGTCTCATCAACTTAGTCTTTCTTGTTGGTGTTCTTACCTTTCAAGTGAGAACATAGCAACCTGGTTCTCTTGGGGAAGGAACAGGTTATTCCGAGTTTGTGCAAACTCTCAAGTGTTCTAGGAAGAACTCAACCATCCATCTACTTGAGAAGGAGAAGGGAGGTTTCTCCTCAATCCATTTCTGACGACCACCAATTCTGAGAAGACTTCGAGGTGCCTACCTGGCTTCGAGGAACTTAAGAAGGAGTGAAGATCATCTACCTGGGTGAGTGATCCAATTTACTGTGGACGGTGGCTTTCACAGTGATTGGCTATAGATCGTGAGTAGTGTATACTTAATTACTTAGTGAATTACCGGATTAATTTCTGAAGAGTGGACGTAGGACTTAAGGATCCGAACCACTATAATATCCTCTCTTGTTTACAACTTTTGTTATTTTTCGCCCTACACAGTTTTCAACTGAGTTTAGAAACCCTCAACACTTCTCTAAAGTGTTGAAGTGTTTATCTTTAAAGTAAATACTTAAACATTCGGCTAAAATAGTTTTTATAAATCCGAAACAGGGAAACTGACCCCCCTATTTTAGAGTGCAACTACTTAGTATGATTTCTGCTACACAATTACTCAAACACTAATCAGGGACCAACAAGTGGTATCAGAGCAAGTCGGTCATTCCAGACTGTCTGCTTTGAGTCGTTTAGGACTGGATCCATATTTTCGTGCACTCTAATTTTTTTTTTCTGTCATTAGCGTGCAAATTATCTAAAGATGAATTAACCAAGTCTTCCAAAGTACAACCCAGAGAAGTTCTCAGTATGGAAGAAGAGATGCCTCATCCAACTGAGGAACCAACATCTATGGATGAAGTCTTACAGAATGGACCTCTAAAGATTCAGAAGATCAATGTCCGGCTTGGAGGAGAGGATCAAGGTGTTCAAATGGTAGATAAGCCTCCTGAAGATTGGACACTTGAAGAAAAGAAACGTGCTCAGCTTGACCCCATTGCACAAGAAATGATCCTGTAATCTCTTCCAGAATCTCTCATGGAGGAAGCCATAGAGAACAATAATGACAAGGAGCTATGGGATTGGATCAATGAGCTTACAAAAGAAACTGAAGCTATGAAACTGAACAAATAATAGGTCTGCGTTGATAAATATGAATCCTTCCAAATGTTACTCGGTGAAACCATCAAATAAATGGTAACGACGTTCAACGCCATTGTTAGTGAGCTGAAGGGTCTTGGAAGAGAAGACAGTGTGGCTTATATGAATGCCAAAATTCTCTCAAGAATTCCAAAGGAAGATTGGTTTGTCAAAACCACCAGTTTGAAAACCATGGATCTCTCAAAAATGACAACCAAAGAGTTGTTCGCCGAACTTCAAGCTCATAAATGGGATATACAGATGGTGAACAAGAATGGAGCTTCCAGAACCCCGAACTTTGCAGCAAGTGATGATGGAGCTTTCTTCATAAAGAGAGACATCCATAGATGCCAAAAGAATCCAATGCAGTTTGATAAAACTTCCTATCTATCTACCCCAGTAAAGGATACCTCCACCTCAAACTTGAAGAAAGAAACTGACCAGTCAGTTGCCAAACTGGAGGAACAGATGAGGAACTTGGCCATACTCCTCGAGAAGGCCAAAGCTAAAGGAAAAGAAGCTCAGACTAGTGAGCAAAGATTTGCAAAAAGGGAGCCACACACGTGCTATGAATGCAACTCCCCTGATCACTTAAAGTATGAATGCCCTCTAGTCTTTCAAGAAGAGAGAGACATATTGAGGAAGGTGTTTGCGAGGAGAGCTTCAATAGCTGTGGCCAAAGCAATGCTGTCCAGAACTGAAGTGCCAGACATCCCAGACCATGATGACGGCTACTACACTTTTGAGGATGAGAATGAAGAGGAAGCACTACTGGCCTTCATGGTAGCTGTTGACGGAGATGTCACCGATGAAGAAGACGACGAATCACTAAAATCAGAAATTACAGTTTTGACTGATGAAGTCGCAAAGACGAGGTCAATCAGTGAGGAACTGGAAAATCTCAAGGAAGAACATTCCAAACTTCTCGACGATTTTGAAAATGTTTTAAAGGAATGTGACTCCTTGAAGAAACTTGAGCCTGTTAAATGTGAGTGTTCTTTCAAAAGGAGCTCAAGAAAATTAAAAGAAATTTTAAATGCTCAAAAACAACCATCTAATAAATACGAAATTAGATTTGTGGAGCACCACAATGAAGAAGAAAATTTGAGCGAACATGCATCTACCTCTAGAACTGAGAAATTTTTTTTTGGCTTTGTCAAAGCCAAACTCAGTTTTGGCAATCTATCGGAAAAAGAAGGAGTCAAATCAATAGAGTCAATTAAACAAAAAGAGAAGACAAAATGTTGGTCAAAACCTGACTCCAAACTGGTACCTCAACAAGACGTCCACACAGTTCATAAACTGTATAAACAAATTGTCGAGAGAAAACCGGTCCTTTCTTTGAAACTGGATAAGCGTAATATTCAATATGAAAGGAATCCAGTTTCACCAACAAGAATGACTGAGCAACCCGTAAATGTTGCAAGGAGGTCAATTCGACAACCGGATAGAAATCTGAGAAGTTATAACAGAACACAATTTTGTTATAACAGTTATCTGAATATGAGGAACAAGTATTCGAGGCATGAGTCTGGACAATTTTATCTTCCAAAGACTATGATGGCTAAACACCCGAGAATTGTTTCTCGAGACTCTTTCAAGAACAAAAGCTTCAGAAAGAGTTCATACATCACAACTTTCTGTAACATGCATCCAAATAACATACATTACTTTAGGAGAAACGGTAATCAGATACCAAAGAATAACTCAGTTTCATGGGCTGTAAAAGTGAAACAAATTTGGATACCAAAAGGATGGATCCTGAAAACTGACTTTGCAGGACCCAAAAGGATGCGGGGACCTAATGTATAATTTTCTGTCTTGTAGGTACAAAATTCGTAGTCCAAGAAGAAAGGCAGAGCATGGATACTTGATAGCGGGTGCTCGGCGCCTATGATTGGAGAAAAGGAATTGCTCACGAATCTTCCAATTACAGAGGATGCGTGAAACACAATGGAATAATCATCAAGAACGTGTGCTTTGTAGTCACCAACCTGAAGCACAACCTTCTGAGCATAAGTCAGTTCAGCGAAAGTGGATACATCATCAGTTTTGAAGAATCTGATTGCCATATCAAAGAAAAGGTGACCAACGAGACCAAGATCAAAGGTATCAGGAAAAAAGGTCTCTATGTTTTGGATTGGTAAAGTGGAGAAGAAGGAACCAGCCTCATTGTGCGCAGTTCTACAGATGGTGTGAACTGGCTGTGGCATCTGGTGAAGCATAATCTAGTTGAAGGACTACCACAAAAGAAGTTCCATAGGGAAGGAGTCTGTAAAGCGTGCCAGCTAGGGAAACAGACAAGAGCCTCGTTCAAGTACATGCCAATAACAGCAAGCACAGATTGGATTCTGGAACTGCTACACATGGATCAATTTGGTCCAGTTACTCCACCCACGATTGGAGGAAAGAAGTATACATTAGTATTCGTTGATGACTACTCAAGATATACGTGGGTGATACTGCTCAAGTCAAAGGATGAAGTGAAGCTTCAACTGCCATAATTGTTTGCCCGTTTTCAAAATGACAAAGGGGTGACAGTCAACAGGATTAGGTCCGACATTGGAAAAGAGTTCTGCAATGGTCCTTTCATAGACTTTTGAACTGAGTTTGGAATCGGACTCGAGAAGTTTACACCAAGAACTCCACAACAAAATGGCCTTGCTGAGCGAAGGAATATAACTCTCAAAGAAGCAGTGAGGACCATGCTGACTGAGACTAATATGGGAAAGAGATTTTGGGAAGAAGCCTTAATGACAGCCTGCTACACTCATAATTGAAGTGCATTCAACACATGACTGCACAATACTCCCTACAAAATATACAATGGTCGTACGCCTTCTATAGCTCATCTTCGTGAAGTTGGTTCTCCATGTTATATCCACAACAACAGGAAGTCGAAATTGAATACCTTCAGTCCTAAAACTGATGAAGGTGTGTTCCTTGGTTATGGACATCCTTTATACAAGGGATATAGGGTATTCAATAAGACCACTGAACGTGTGGAGATAACATGTCATGTTGTTTTTTATGAAGCTATTTTAGTGCATAGGACACTTCAAGAACTGGGTCTGGAAAATCACGAGATCAAGGATGTCAATGAGGAACATAAAACTGATCTTGATCATAATCCTACAGTTCCTCAAACTAGATTTATGAATGATAATTCTGAGACTCCAGTTGCCTCGGTTGGACTTCAAACAAACGAGAGGGCCAGTGATGCTAATGTCATTTTTGAGGCCTTAAAATTTATAAATATAGAAGATCAAAATGAAGAAAATCCCTTGGATACAATTGCAGCAACCTCAGAAGTAGAGCAGCCTAAAGCAAAGGGTGTCAACCCTGAAGTGGTTGAGGAAGCAGCTCCAGCTGACAATGCAGTTGTTGTGCAGGATCCAGTTCTAGAGCATGGAGATGAACCACCTCATCAAGACCCCCCAGTAGTTCAAATTGAGCTCACAGAAACTCCTGTCAAGGCCAAAACTATGAAGAAGCCCAGCTGGCTAAAGGATCAAACAAAAGAAGCTATTTTGGGTGATGTTGGGAATCCTGTTCGAACAAGACAATGCAGTGGTTTGATGCCCTGCTTCATATCCCAAATCGAACTGGTGAAGATTGATTAAGCTCTTCAATCAACGGGCTGGATCATTGTGATGCAAGAGGAGCTAGGAGAGTTCACTCGCAACGTGTGGTACTTGGTGGATAGACCAACACATCATTCTATAATTGGCACCAAGTGGGTCTTCAAGAAGAAAAGAGACGAGACCGGCACAATCATAAGAAATAAATCTAGATTAGTAGCCAAAGGATATTCCCAGTGTGAAAGGATAGATTTCGACGAAACGTTCGCTCAAGTTGCAAGAATAGAGGCCATTCGTTTGTTCTTGGCATATGCAGCATATCACAACTTCACAGTCCTTCGTGAAGAGTGTCTTCCTTAATTTTGAATTGAAGGAAGTGGTCTACGTTGAACAGCACCTAGGTTTCGAGTAAGGAAACCAAGTCTATAAACTGAAGAAAGCCCTGTATGGATTAAAACAGGCTCCTAGAGCATGGTATGAAACTTTATCTCAGTTTTTCCTAAAAAAATAGATTCGAAAAGAGAAGGATCGACAGAAAGCTGTTCAAAATAAGAGAAGGAGAAGATATCTTGCTCGTCTAAATTTATGTAGACGACATCATATTTAGCAACAAGAACACAATTCTATCTAATAAGTTTGCCCAACTGATGCAGAATAAATTCTAGATGAGCATGATGGGCAAAATGACTTATTTACTTGGACTGCAAGTAGATCTGTCAGCTGAGGGAATCTTCATCAGTCATAAGAAATATACGCTACACTTAATAAATAAATTTTGTCCTGAAAAGACAAAGAGTCTGCGGATCCCACTGAGCACCAGTTCTCAGATCACTCTCGATGAAGAAGGAGAAGCAGTCGACCCAACTGCCTATCGAGGGATTATTGGGTCATTGTTGTATTTAACTGCAAGCAGACCTCACATTTCCTATGTTGCGGGAGTTTGCGCAAGATTCAAGCCAAATCCTAAGAAGTCCCACATGGAAGCAGCTAAAAGAATTGTGAGATACCTTAAGAAGACTGAGTCTTTAGGCATATGGTACCCCAAATCTGATGGAATCATGCTAAATTGATTCTCGGATTCAGATTTTGGAGGTTGCAAAATTGATAGGAAGAGCACAAGTGGAACATATCAGTACCTATGCCATAAGCTGATTAGCTGGTTCAACAAAAAGCAACATTCAGAGGCTACTTCAACCACCGAGGCCAAATATGTAGCAGCCGCCAGCTGTTGTGCTCAGGTGCTATGGACAAAGCAACAGCTCAAGGATTATGGAATACAATCTGGATGCATGCCGATATACTGCGACAACAACAATGCAGTTTGCATAACAAAGAATCCAGTTCTCCATTCCAGGACAAAGCATATTGACATCCGTCATCACTTCATCCGAGATCACATTGAGAAGAAAGATATATCAGTTGAATATATGAGAACGGAGGACCAGCTAGTGGATACATTCACCGAGCAGCTACTTGAGGCTCGATGAGCTATACATCAAACCAGGTCTATTAGAGTTTGATGAAATCTCAAAGGAACGAGATGATAATTGAGTTGTGCAAAACTAATTGGAATTTATAGTTAAATCAGTTGTGTTAGAATCATTTGCTCGATATTTTTTTTTAAAAAACGATTTCATTGATACTGGAGAGAGTACATCATACAGAAACAAAAATTGAAAATACAGAAAATCATTAAAGATGTTAAAAAAAATTCATGGACTGGGGACGAATTTTGGAGGATAGAAGTCGGAGCCATCCAGGTTCGACTGGCTAATTTGTGTGTAAAATGACCTAATTTTTTATGTGTGAGCGTGCATGTTTGTGGCCATTTTACCCTCATATCATATGTTTTTGTTGTTCTTTTGTCGGTTTTTTGTGTTTTTGTGTTTGGAATGTTGTAGGATGAGTTTTGAGCATAAAATAGCACTTTTGGTTGAGTTTTGGAGGCAAATCACCCGAGCCGGAGGTGAAAAGGGAATTGGATCGACCGAGCGGAGCAAAAGGAAGGAAGAAACCAGCTTTCAAAGAGATTTCTCGGCCGACCAGGGGTAGGCTTGACCAAGCCGTTGGAACTGAGGCTTGGCTCGGCCGACCCTGCAGTGCTCGACTAAGCCTGTATTTCAGAGGATTCGATCGGCCGAGCCAAGCCTGGCTCGGACGAGCCATTGCAGGTTTTGGCGGTTTCTGGAAGCATTCCAATTAGCTCGGGCGAGTCAAATTCGGCCTGGGCGATCCGAGGCCCTGTGAGCTCGTCTATAAAATGGGGATTTTTGAGTTTTAAAAGAACTTTTGGTCAGATTTCCAGTAACTGTCACGAGAATTCTCTCTAAATCCATCCCCAAAACACTCCCCATCCATATTCAAGAGGATCTAGGCCACATTCCTCAAAATTTGGTGAAGATTGCGAGGTAGATTGAGTCCAAGGAAGGCAATTGAGGAAGATAACCGCTAGACTTATCAATTTTGTAATGGATTCTATTACTTTCTCTATTGTATTGTACGGAATTGAAGGTATGAGGAACTAAATTCTATTGTTAATGTTGATTAAATGAATAATGTGTTGAGATGAGATTGATTGATGATTGTTTACTTTCCTTTGAGAGCTTGAATTGCACTAGAACTTGTTCCTTACAACTTAGGTGTAGGTAATAGCCAGCTTAAGAGGTAGTTGATGTTAACCCTGCAGCCCACACGCGGGCGGAATCGTCGTGAATAGTGTTGATTTATACGATTTTAGTTCCAATCCATGTGCAGTGCTAGGTCGTAGGGCTATAATTGACGTTCTATTTGGAGTTGTCTAGGGCTTAATAACGTAGTTGTTTGCAAGTCTTAGCATCATCAACCTTTAGCTCGCCGTGACAAGGGGTTAACGAGTGTAGGGTCGATTGCTGAATCTCCTAGGAATTAAAATTGGTTTACATCACGATTTGATCGAGTTTGCACACATTTGATATTCATTCAACATTCACTCTTATCTCATTGTTATACTTGGTACTTTTTCTACCTAGCTTGGTTGAATTGCTTGATTGTTTAGTCTTGAGTAGGATAATTGATTCATGATGATTATGTTTGATGTGTTTATTATTGTTTTAGGATAGATTACGATTTTGCTTAGTTATAGAAACTCTCAATGACTTGTGCTTGCCTAGCTATAAATTCCTTCAAATTAGTAAATGATGTTCACTAGAGCGAATTGAAAGAACTTGGATTGATAAATTTAACGTGAGATAGCGTTGCAATTTCACCGTCATCACGTTTTTGGCGCTGTTGCTGGGGTATTTCGTCCTGATTTGAAGTACCATCAACGGAAGAAGTTCTTCAAAGATGTGCTATTTTATTATTGGGAGGAGCCTTTGTTGTTTCGTAGATGTGCAGATGGAGTCATTCGAAGATGTGTGCACCAAGGAGAGTGGAGCAGGATAATTGAGGAATGTCATGCTTCCGAGAGTGGAGGACATTTTGCTGCTAATAGAACGGCCCTGAAGGTACTTTCTTGTGGTTTTTATTGGCCTTCTATTTACCGTGATTGCGTGAATTTTGTTAAGGCTTGTGATAGGTGTCAGAAAACAGGTTCCATTACCCGTCGGGATGAGATGCCCTCTAGACTTTTTATTGAAGTTGATTTGTTTGATGTTTGGGGGATTGATTTTATGGGCCCTTTTCCTTCTTCTTGTGGTTATCATTATATTCTGCTTGCTGTGGATTATGTGTCCCGTTGGGTGGAAGCTTTTGCAACTGTTACTAATGATGCTAAAGTTGTGATGAAATTTTAGCAAGGGTTAGTAACACGTTTTGGAATTCCTAGAGCGTTAGTTAGTGATGGGGGAAGCCATTTCTGTAACAAATTGCTGGAGAATTTATTGGCAAGATATGGAGTTAAGCACCGAATCACTAATCCATATCACCCTCAAGCTAATGGCCAAACTGAGCTTGCCAATAGGGAAATCAAAGCAATTTTGGAGAAAATGGTAGTTTCCTGGAAGGATTGGTCCAAGCGTGTGGATGATGCTTTATGGGCATATCGCACGGCTTTCAAAACTCCGATTGGTATGTCACTATATCAATTGGTATTCGGGAAGTCGTGTCATTTACCGGTTGAGTTGGAACACAAGGCCTATTGGGCTTTGAAGATTGTTAATGTTGATTGGAGGAAGGCTCAAGGTGAACGAGCTTTGCATTTGAATGCAATGGATGAATTCCGCAATGAGGTATTTGAAAACTCAAAGATTTACAAGGAGCGTACAAAGAAGTGTCATGATATGCACATCAGGGGTAAATCTTTTGCTCCCGGTGATTTGGTGCTTCTTTTCAATTCTCGGTTAAAGCTGATGCCTGGTAAGTTTCGCTCAAAATGGCCCAAGCCTTTCATTGTGAAGCAAGTGTTTGACAATGGTACATTGGAGTTAGCACGTGAGAATGGTCCTTGATTTAGGATTAATGGACATCGGGCTGAACCATATTATGTGAATGATGTACATCGTACTGTGTTGGAAGTTTCTTTTATTGATTAAGGTACGATAGTCGAGCTATGGGCTTTAAAAAGCGCTTGATGGGAGGCAACCCATCCGAAGTGCGGTATTTGTTTTTCTTATGTTGTTTAAATTGATGTTTTGTGGGTTGATTTTTGCAATTTTCTTTGTAGGGATCACAGCAGGGTCCAATGGAGTGAGACCTCACCGCCTACCTTTTTACAAACTTAGTCTCACTTGACTAAGTTTGGGGGGAAGTGTCGATAGTCGGTGACGTGATCTTTTCCTCCTCTATCTCTTTATTGCTTTCTAGTTAGTTTAGTTTGAATGGAGTTGAATGATTTGACTTTCGATATGGTTGTATAATGATATTGATCTACCTTCACTTTGGATTTGAATGTGGATGTTATTTGGATGTTTTAATTTTAATTGAAAGGGTATGTTGATGGATTTTTAGCGAGCTTGCATGAGATTTAGTTTTTTCTATTTGGTTTTGTTTGTGGATATGTTGAATGGTTTGGTATGAATGGTGGAGCTAGTGGATATTGCTTTATTCTTTGTGATGATTGGTTTGTGGAAAGTCGGTGGAAATGAGAACTTAATTGGCTTGTTTATGCTCAATAGTTTGGTGGTGTTTGTGTTGATTTGTAGTAGGTACAAATAAGGCATGGAGAGCGGTTTGATTGTGTCTACCGATGGGTAACACTTTCGTTTGTTTCTTTTGCCAATTAGTTTCATTACAAATTGTTTCATGGCATGTAGATTGTTGTTAGGATGTTGTGTGTTTGTGTGTGTGTGATGAACTCAAACGAGAGCTTGAGGTTTGAATCATGATTTACTTAGTAATCTTGATATTTACTTTGACTAATGATAGGGCAGAATCTAGTTGTTAAGGCGTGCTTTAGTTGAACTTTTTAATTGTCGAGTATTGTGTGTGGTTAATGCATAGGACTTGACAAAAAGCTGTGAGATTTGAGCCATGATATTGTCATATCTTTATCGGTTGTGAGTGGTAAGATTGAGAGAACAAGATCTAGAACTTGCACTTATTCTCTATCTATTTAGCATGAGTGTGGTAACTAAGAAATGATATTAGGCCATCGATTCTTAGTCCTACCTTTCACTCCGGGAGTATAAGGTGGTTGTTATCATAATTTTGCCTTTCATATCTTTGACCCCCGTGATTGTGCTTTAAGGGTGGATTTCCTTTGAAATTATTAGGACAAATGTTGGGGGGAAAGAGTGTATGAGGGTGAATACGGTGATGAGAATTGTGTTGGGAATTGTTTGGTATCTTTGTATCGCAAGTGTTGAGGCATGGAAGGTATGATATAAAGGATTGATGTGAATCCTAAAAAATTGAAGCACCAACAAAAATTTTGGGTGCTTGAGAAAAAGAAAAAAAAAGAAAGAGAAAAGAAAGAAAGGCACCATGAAAAGAATGAATGATGATGTTAGAAATGAATATGAAAACAAGAGTGAAAGAAGAAAAAGAAAAAAAGAAACATTGTGAATAAAAAGCCTCGGTTTAGAAATGGATTGAAGAGAATAAGTTTGGGGCTTTTGGGAAATTGAGAAGTTTAGTCACTTTGGCCCAAAACCACCTACCCTTTAGTAAGCCACGTTATAACAAAAAACAATGACCTTTTTGATTTTAGGAGCCAACTCGTTGTAGTATAGTGGTGAGAATAGTTTCAAGCCTATGGAAATTGTGCTCGATATCTTGTGAATGAGTGATACTCATTGTCCTTAAACACGTAAGGGAGTGTTTTTATTTCTTTATCCAAAAATTGATGAGTGGTTATAGTCTTTAGCATTAACCGTGTCACAAAGTTAGGTGATGATCTCGATTGATTAGGGCATGCCAAGATAATTAAGATGTGCTGTGAGGTTGTTTCATGAGGTTCATGGATTGCTTTACTTTGTTTTGATTGAGGACAATCAAAGGTTCAAGTTTGGGGGATTATGATATGTGTGTAAAATGACCTAAATTTTTATGTATGAGCGTGCATGTTTGTGTCCATTTTACCCTCATATCATAAGTTTTTGTTGTTCTTTTGTCGGGTTTTTGTGTTTGGAATGTTGTAGGATGAGTTTTGAGCATAAAATAGCACTTTTGGTTGAGTTTTGAAGGCAAATCGGCCGAGCCGGAGGTAAAAAGGGAGTTGGATCGACCGAGCGGAGCAAAAGGAAGGAAGAAACCAGCTTTCAGAGAGATTCCTCGGTCGAGCTAGGGCAGGCTTGACCGAGCCGTTGGAACTGAGGCTTCGCTCGACTGACCCTGCAGTGCTCGACCGAGCCTGTATTTCAGAGGATCCGCTCGGCCGAGCCATTGCCGGTTTTGGCGGTTTCTGGCAGCTTTCCAATTAGCTCGGGCGAGCCAAATTCGGCCCGGGCGATCCGAGGCCCTGTGAGACCTGTCTATAAACGGGGGATTTTTGAGTTTTAAAAGAACTTTTGGTCAGATTTCTAATAACCGTCACGAGAATTCTCCCTAAATCCATCTCCAAAACACTCCCCATCCATATTCAAGAGGATCTAGGCCATATTCCTCCAAATTTGGTGATGATCAAGGAAGATCGTGAGGTAGATTGAGTCCAAGGAAGGCAATTGAGGAAGATCAACGCTAGAAATATCAATTTTGTAATGGATTCTATTACTTTCTCTATTTTATTGTACGGAATTGAAGGTATGAGGAACTAAATTCTAATGTGAATGTTAATTGATGATTGTTTACTTTCCTTTGAGAGCTTGAATTGCAATAGAACTTGTTCCTTACCTCTTAGGTGTAGGTAATAGCCAGCTTAAGAGGTAGTTGACGTGAATGCTACAGCCAACATGCGGGCGGAATCGTCGTGAATAGTGTAGATTCATACGATTTTAGTTCCAATCTCTGTGCGGTGCTAGGTCGTATGGCTATAATTGACGTTCTATTTGGAGTGGTCTAGGGCTTAATAACGTAGCTGTTTGCAAGTCTTATCATCATCAACCGTTAGCTCGCCGTGACAAGGCATTAACGAGTGTAGGGTCAATTGCTCAATCTCCTAGGAATTAAAATTGGTTTACATCACGATTTGATTGAATTTGCACACATTTGATATTCATTCAACATTCACTCTTATCTCATTGTTATACTTGGTACTTTTTCTACCTACATTGGTTGAATTGCTTGATTGTTTAGTCTTGAGTAGGATAATTGATTCATGATGGTTATGTTTGATGTGTTTATTATTGTTTTAGGATAGATCACAATTTTGCTTAGTTAATAGATACTCTCAACGACTTGTGCTTGCCTAGCTATAAATTCCTTCAAACGAGTAAATGATGTTCACTAGAGCGAATTGAAAGAATCTGGATTGATAAATTTAACGTGAGATAGTGTTGCAATTTCACCGTCATCACTAGCCTTCGGTGAAGTAAGGGTTCTGCTGCTCAGTCAGCCAGTTAAATTGCATTCCAAATGGAACTGTGGCATCAGGCAGATTCTGAAGGGCCATCTTCAAGCGGTCAAAGATGAAGAATGCCCAATCCACCTCAGCCTCATCCTGAAATGCCATCATCGCCTTCCAGACCGGATGAGAAAAACTACAATCCAGAGGGGAGTTGCCCACAACCATCTGGTTCATGATGTCAAAAGACAATCGGTAGCGAGACATTAAGAATCCTACAGTTACTGTGGGATGGAAATCGACGTCCACAAATCTTCATCGCTGCCATGCTGACCACTCAAGTGTCGTTTCTTCTTTCAGATAATCCATGACCGGCGTCTCATTGTGGCTAAGCCTAAATTCAGCAGCAAAAGAGTCAGCCGACCAACAGATCTCCTCCCCACCAAGATTACAGTAGATCTCGTAATCCTCAGTGATAGTGGAGTTGTGAGCATGCACTTTCAACACATCCGCTTGAAAGGTGTGAGGCTCCGTGGTCATAAAAGGTTCAAACCCAGTCCTCTGCAGGCTCCCCACCACAGACTCATAAATGGTCGAATTTCTCCAGTACTGGACATAAAGACCACCTTTATTCAAGATCTTGTTACGTTGAATTGAGATTCTTGCGATATCATTTTGTGAAGACATGTTTTTTTGTCAGAGGTGATATTTGAATCTAAGAAGCAAGGGTTATATATGATATCCCATGTTCATTAATGGGGTATTTGTAGACGATCTCATGCGAAGATCGAGAGGTTGCCAAGATACTTTAATGCAAGACATGACACTTCATGGTTGAGATTCAGAGGCTGATAAGTCAACATTGAATGCTCGACAACTGCATCGAACCATCCATGAGTGGACATGTGGCCAAGAGATTAAAAGGCTAATGGGTGCAGAGTCAGTGAATGGTCAATTGGTGGAAGTATGGTTCCTCAGACTTCACATAAAATCCTAAGGATGGATTCGCAGAACTGAGTGCTTACGAAAACTGGGTGAAGAAACTGCGTAAGGTCACAATTTTTAACGATTAAGAAAACTGTGAGGCCTTGGAACTCTTGAAAGATATGCTGAAAAGAAAGGCAATTTCTAACTGGCAACTCAAGTTGACGCAGTTACTCAAATTTTCATTATCAGGACAGTTGTAAACCGTCCCACGCAGTTTGATGAAGAAGTTGAAAAGGGAAAACTGTGATTGGTAATGGGCGCGAATTTTGAATTCATTGAAGTCTTCGACTGCACGTTGCATTTAATGTGGGCAGCAAAATAGTTTATTACACGGAGCCACATCACTCATCCCATACGCTCCTGAATGGCGCGATAGAATGTGAACAGTGCCTACGTCAGCTTCAAACTCAATCGTCGATCGCAGAAAGGGGTTTTCAATCTCAGCCTTGCATCTTGACTAACAATTGATCAAGCCTTTATAAACCCTTTTCTTCATCATCGACTACACCTTTTACTCTCTGCAACTCTCTCATAAAAAATTACAAACCCTGAACATTTGAATCCCACCATTTACTCACATCATCTGATCATCATGCCCAAGAACAAGACCCAACAAATTTAAGGTCCCAGTACCTCTGACAATCCCGAGCAAAACATTGTAATAGAGAAAACTTCTCATGCCGATTTAGTCCGCTTTGCAAAAGATGATGTATATTCTTACGAACTCTCCGGCAAACTAATTCGAGCAGCACAAGTCGTGAAGGAAAAGATCCTAAATAGGAGAGATATTGGAACTTTTTTTACAAATGATGAGCTTACTATAAGCTCTCAGCAGAAAAATTGACACAATTTTTGACACCATTCCCTCATAGATTCAAACCCTATCGCGTAGCAAAATTCTATGAAAACGCGATCATAGCTAAGGATCAACTATTGTTTCAATCAAAGGTTGAGAAGATAGAGATCCGAATTGATGCTAATCTTATTGCACTGAATCTTCATCTACCGAACAAAGGAATCAACACTGCGAGTTATCTTGATCAAGACAAGAAGGCCATAGAAAGACATTGGATCGAGTGGAGGAAGCCTGATTATAAAGAAGAATGGAAACCTGCCATAAAGATATCAGAACTCAAGCGCTTTTACAAGACACTCAATGAGGTTGCACTGAGAATGTTGTACTGTGGCGTTGGATCTTTCTCAGAATTGAGCCAACCCAAGTATGCATTCATGATGGTACTCGATGATGGTCCAGGAGGAAACTGGGCTGAATACATCTATGTACGATTTCTTGAGAATGCAGAAAAGACAAGAAGTTTAAACTAGTGTCAGTTTTTGGCTCAAGGTCGACTACGTCATTGAAAAGCTGATTGTCCTTTGCCGAGAGGGAGAAGATCTTCTCCTGTTTGATTTCATTCCTCCAAGGAACCCCGTCTACCGATTAGTAGCCGGAAACAACGGAGATAATGGAGACAATGGAGATTATGATACGCGGGACAGTTTTGATGATGATAAAGTGGTCAAACTTGAGACAACTGCCAGTCTCGCAGCGATACCTCCAGTTCCAAATGCCCAAAGCGCTAAAAAGTCTAAGGGAACTGCGATCTCAATTCCTGGCAAGAAGATAAATCTTCTGTTGCAGACCCATGAAGAAATAGAAAAGAAGAAAAAGATGAAAAGGAGGCAGATGGAAACTATCCTAGAAGGAGAATTACATAAGGCAAAGAAAGGCAAACAAATAGCTGTTGACCAACCAAAGAAGAGGAAAGGTGCATATTTGGATGTATCAATGATGAACGTTTCCAGGAAGCTGCAATTTCTTGATCCAGCCGGTGAAGCTGGACAATCCTCATTTCCACATAAGTTAGTTCAGAACATTGACCTCATGTCTGCTGAAGCTTTCATCCGTCTTCATCTAGAAGCTCTTGGATTTTATTTGATAGATGAGAGGTGGATTTTATTGATATGGGGAGTTCAACAAACTCTAAAGAGACTATGTCTCAAAGGCATGAACACCGCCAATCCACCCCCAAAGACGGCCGAACTGCGTTGGACTCAAATCATGAGCAAAAAGCAACCAGTCAGGCAGGTGAACAAGGTGAAACCTCCCATCACATTAAAAGAGAAATGCAAATTCCTCAGTCCCTCATTGGAACAGGGGGAATTAATCAGGACGATGTTACACAAGAAGCTGCCACTGAAGAAAATGAAGAATCTACATTGGAGCTTATTCAATGAAAGATTGATGACAACAACGAAGCTCTCGAAAGACTGCATGTTCTTCAAATCAAACTGACTGCAAAGGCTGAAGAGATCAAGATGAATTTATCTCAGCTTGAAGAAGAAAAAGAAAGGGAAATTGAACGGTTGAATAAGGAGGAAGATGAGAGACAGAGAAGAGAAGAAGCTATCCAACTCTCACATGCACTGACTCTTCAAGAAACTGCCGACAAAGCTCTTGAAACAACTTCAGATTTTGTATCGGTGCAAGTCTGCTAAAGAGTACTCAGCAAAGAAGGCACAGAAAATCTGAGAAGACGAGGAAGAGATGCTGAGGCTAGAATGGACTGATGAACAGAGATGGAAAGAAGCAGTTGATCAGAAACAGAAAGAAGAAGAAGCAACTGCACCAGCTGCAGAAAAGGAAAGGCAGGAGGTAGAGGCAGCAAAAAAGAAAAGACAAGATGAAGAGGCAACAACTGAACAGAGAAGAAGAAAGGAGGAGGCAGCAGCCCAAATTACTGAATCACAGGAACTGGAGAAGGCAGAGGAAACTGCCACTGAGGGAGACACAAGGGAAATCGTTCTTCATGTCGAACAGTCAGTTGTTCCTCAAGAAACACTGTCTCCAAATCCTATCTCAGGTGGAGTACCCACCCTGACAATGGATGTTGTTACAGTTCGTGATGTGATCAAACAGGAAGTAAGTCAACAGGTCCAAACATCCATGGCTTATATTTTTGATATTGTCAAAAAGGGGGAAGAGATGAGAGATGAGCATATGAGGATGTAGTAGCAAATGCTGGAAAGAGACAAAAAAGAGCAGATAATGGGAGAAGAGATGAGGAATGAGCAGATGAAAATGCAGATGCAGATTTTGAAAGAAGCTAGGGAAGAGCAGATGAAATTGATGATGGAAATGGCCAAGAATCTAGCCTTGCAAACTAGAACTTCATCCTCCTCCACTCAAGACAAATCAAAGGACAAAGAAAAATCCACGGAGTGAATAGGTTGAACTGAATTCCTTTTAAAATCTTTTGTTGAAGTTTTTCACTTTTCATGTACTTGTAATGCACATATATAATGAAAGGTTAAAAACTGTTGGTTTTAAGATAACTTCTCATAGTCTCTTACCTTAGATACTTAATATTTAGTTGAATTCACATATTCCAGTGTGATCACCACATTGTTTTTCACTCTAATTTGATTTATGATAATCGAGTAATATCTCTTCGATTCAGGGGGAAGATCAATTAGAGTAGGTCGAGTTTAGAGAAAGCACAGTTCTGAGTAGTGTTAGAATTTTATACTTTGTAAACTGAGAGCAACTTCATCCTCTTTCCGACATAGATGATATAGTTTTGACAACATCAAAAAGGGGGAAATTTTTAGATGCTGATGTAGAAATCCCACCTTTAATTTGATGTTTTGATTGTGTCAAAACTGTATACCAAGATTTAGGTCTTAGAGCTATTACCTCATGTAATCCTTGTGTAGGATAATCGAGTTGTAATAGTTTAGGAGAAACAAACTGCCAAAAATTGTGGAACAGTTTTTGAAGATGTAGTTGTCCGAATGAACGACCGAAGAAAACTGTGAAGACGATTCGAGAAGCAATATGCAAGAAAACTGTGCATTCAGTTATAAACTGCCAAGGATGAAATAGCGATGATAATTGTGGACACAATTTTTCTAGAAAAAATTTTGAGAACAACTCACAGTTTCAGACAAGCACGGTTTCACGTCAAAAGAAACACGTGAAAAGCAAGGAGCCAAGCAATCATAAAGAGCATTGAAGACTCAATTACAGGGAACAAAGATACACAAAGTTGTGACTGCAGTACAACGTTGTTCAAAGTCTGACACAAATTGATAAAACTGCCTCTGCAAAAGCATGGCAGCGTTTAGAAAAGGCAGTGCAACAGGTCTGCAACAAGGGAAAAGAATGGCCATTGATTGGACATCATTCAAATTATCTCTACCGGCTACTTTCAGATATTCAACTATAAATAGAAGAAGGACCAGAGAAAAAACTTAACCGAACATCTGAATTAAAAGTGCCATTACTCTGCCGAACTAAAAGCTCAAAGTATTTAAAGCTATCAAGTGAACAACATTTACTCCATGTGTGAATACATGAACACGAGGCTTACTAGCTTACTGAATCATTTGTGATTCACCGTGTGATCTGTACACGAGGATTAAGTTTAATCGACTTAGTCTTTCTTGTTGGAGTTCTTACCTTTCAAGTGAGAACATAGCAGTCTGGTTCTCTAAGGAGGAACAGGTTATTTCGGGCTACTGCCAACTCTTAAGTGTTTTGGGAAGAATTAAACCATCCATCTACTGGAGAAGGATAAAGGAGGTTTGTCCTCATTCCATTTCCGACGACCACCAGTTCTAAGAAGACTTCGAGGTGCCTACCTGGCTTCGAGGAACTGAAGAAGGAGTGAAGATCATCTACGTGGGCGAGTGATCCAGTTTACTGCGACCGGTGGCTTTCGCAATGATTGGCAATAGAATGTGAGGATTCTATACTTCATTACTTAGTGAATTACCGAATTAATTTCCGAAGAGTGGACTTAGGTCTTAAGGATCCGAACCACTATAATATCTAGTCTCGCTTACAGCTTTCATTATTTTTCTCACTACACAGTTTTGAACTGTGTTTTGAAACCTTTCACACTTCTCTAAATTGTTGAAGTGTATATCTGTAAACTGAAGACTTAAACTTTCGGCTAACACAATTTTTATAAATCCAAAACTGGGAAACTGCCCCCAAATTTTAGAGTGCAACTGCTTTGTAAAATTTCCGCTGCACAATTATTCAAACTCTGATCAAGGACCAACAGTAACCCTTACATGGCTTGAAAAGAGTCACCACAGAATCAATTTAAGTGACTTGAGACATTTGAACATCCTTTTCTTGTATTCACACAAGATTTTAATTCAAAAGATGTTCTGGTATCTCATATTTCCTACTTCAAACTCTGTTCTGATAACCATATCTTTATGCCTAACAATATCTCTAAATTATTTCCGAATGGGAATTAGTATATACATAATCTGCAAGGAAAAACCACGCTTCCGCTGACACATAACTGTTACATGAAGCTCTCGTTCTCGATAGATAATATTGAAATATCTATTTCATGATCTTGAAACTCCCTTAAGTTCATACTTCAACTTCCTTTGCTTTTAGATAGGATGATGTTCACCTCATTGCATATAACTTATCTAGTTGTTGCATGTAGATGTTGTCACCCTTTAATAAGGTATCCGATTGTAAAAAACACGGATGATAACATATGTTTTCCAAATACTTAGGTTCATTTGTGTTGTTATGGAAAAAAATAAATCGAATAGATTTAATAGTTGCAACCAGTAAGAAGGTCTTTTGATGAAACATACCTTGCTCACAATCCTAGACTTTTGAAATATAATTGGTTACGATTCCAACATTTCATTACATGTATATCAATCAGTCGTCTATAGCTGGAAAGCTATTTGGTAACACTGATCCTGATATACAACCATAATTGTTACTGATTCATTTCTGAATTTTTAACTTCATGTCATTAAACTGCATCGTTTTTTTAATAGCTTCATTGAGCATTAAGGATTAGTACAACATTGTTCGTCAACTAGAAATAAGTCCAAAAAACTATTTCCAAATAACCAGTACTATTGAGCCTGTTAAGGCAATCTCCCACTGCAACGATGCTCCGTCTATTAAGTCAGTTATTGGTGCAATTATTTGTGGTTTACCGCCTTGCACGGGCGACCGTGAAATTGGTACCACTACCGAGGTATGCTCAATCTGTGATGGGGTATTTCCTGGTGGATTTGAATTGTCTTCTTCAAATCAATGAAGAGCAATCTTATACTTGCATTCATGGTTTCATTCTATACAACTTACTTGTACTTAGGATAGACAAAGAAACCACCTTTTTCGTCTAGCTAGGACAGCCCACAAAGCAATATTAGCTTAAACCTCTCTTCTAACCAATCAGCTTCCTTCATCAGCTTAAAAGCTAAACTAGCCATCATTGCATTTGACAAAGTCAAGATCCACTAGGGTATTAAGAACTAATTTAGAAGACACTCGGTTAAGCAGATACAGTACAACTTTTTGGCGCACTTCCCAAAAACAAAATGAGCATAGCTTATCAACTTTAAAGAATATTATTTCTTTCATTCTTCCTACATCATCCCTTTAAGGGATAAATGATGTAGTCAACTGGGATACATTCCCTTGCTCTGCCAGATACTATAAAACCCATAACTTGAGATACACACTATTTTGAATGAATCATAAAGTTTTTATGGTCTTGCTTAGCTTGTTCTCTACCTTAGTCTAAAATACTCTTGATTAAAGAAAGAGACTAAGACTTGTAGTGAATTAGATAAAAAATTCCATATCCTAAATGATTACAGTATCATTGCCTTTTCAGGCAACTGTGGAAGTATACTCAACACAGAGCAAACTCAAAATAATTCCTAGAGATTCAATTGCCTATTAAAAGGCCTGGTTATCATCTTTTACCCCTAAGTAGTATTTATAAGTACCATTCTTAGGAATACATGGATTAAATCCATAATTCCAAGAATTACTTAAAACTATTCACACTAATGTAACCTTATCTGTAAATAGATTCTTCAAAATGCTATGGATCACTGCTGGTTTATATAAACAAGTAATAAAGATAATCATCCATTTAACAATAATGGAAAACACTGTTAGTTATCATGACATAATAATTCTTTCAAAAATAATTCATAATCCATAAAACATAATTAGAACTGAGTTTTTTTTAAAAAGTAAACATCTCTACAAAAACTAAAACTTTGTTTCTCATAAACATGAAGCAAAATCTCCATTATCTGAAGTTGCAACTTCCAGCGTCAATATTGGAGATGGTAATCCCGTCATCTTCAAGCCTTAATATCAGTTTGATCCCCTGCAAAGTGTAGCAAACATGATTAGTGACTTCAGTAACCACTACCCACTAAGGTGTAGAAAACTGATGCTAAACATGTTTCAACAACCAATGTAAAAGATAATGTACCTTGTTTCTTAGTTATCAAACTTGGACAATTTACTATCTAGTGACCCTTCTTGCCATAGTTGAAACATTTGTCTTTCTTACTTTCTTTCTTTCCTTTGTTTCTCTCTCCTTTATCATTCTTCTTCGTCATGTCATTACGACGTGATTTAAAAGAACTTTTAACAAGAGATCTAGAAAGACTTGATAATGCAAGATTTGTCAATCTATTTCATTCCTCATTCCTTTGACATCACTCTTCTAATTTGGAAGCGAATCAGAGCGACACACAAAAAAAGCTAAATCAGCTTATACTGACACAAGATCCTTGAGCAGACTGTGAACAGTTTACTCACTCTTGTTTCTCTCAACAGAAATTCTGAAGTCATCAAATGACTTCGGTAGTGTGTTGAGTATCGAGTCAATTTTGACATCAGGGTCAATTTGACAACCCATTAATGTGTACTCATCGATGAGCTGGATGAGTGATTCCACATGTCCACGTATTGAACAGTCGTGACCCATTTATGTCGTATAATGCATTTGATAAGACTTGATCTAGCATGTGCATCGTGCCCGCCTAATGCTACGTCAAGATGTCGCATAATATCACGCGCAAGTCATACTTGATTATAACAAAGATGCAGTGCATTAGACATACCACCTAAAATGTATTGGCTGGCCATGCGATTAGACCACATCCACATGCGATACCGTGCACGGTCCTTGTCAGAAGATGGATTGGTCGACAGGCTCGGATAGAGAGTTTGCAGAACAAACAAATGTCCAAATGAATAAAAAGGTTTGACAATGTCACTTTTCCATCTAGGAAAATTTGGACCAGTCAAGGAATTGTGTACAATTGAATAAACGAGAGCTGCAATAATAGACATATATCTAAAAAACAATTAAGCGGATTAAAGTAAGCACATACCACAAACGATTGAAACAAATATGCATAGAACCTTTAGATAAAATAATACAATTTGTTACCTTTTATTGCCCCAGAAATAACTACGGCAAGCTACTTCAGCTTACGACAAACTAGTCAACCAGACTAAAAGGCCTTTTAATTTCAGAACATGTCAGGTATCCGCTGGCAAAAGAAATTAATATTGGAGATAATAAGACCGCGTTGGCTGTCTAGAGTAGGGACATCATCCATGAATTATACTCTAGGCAACATCTAAACCAAATAACCCATCCCTAACTCCAGACGATAAAAGGAAATTTAGCATACGTACTCGAACCATACTGCATGCCCTTTACATCTTTCGTTATCTCATTTAGTTTTATCTTAGAGACCAGTGAATGTTGCCTCAATGCAAGCTGCTTCAGCAGACGTTTGCTAAGAGGCTCCCACTTCTCATCTTAAACTAAATGTTTTATTTAGAAACCTCATCGCATTAGCACCTATAAGTTATTTCTAATGCAAGCTGGTTCAGTGGATGTTTACGCTTCGAAATGCCTTACTTTTAATGAGAGGCCATATTTGTGGATTTCTAATGACTTTTGGTTTGAAAATAACCAAAATCCAGCTTAGTTTTGATTTCTAACGGTTTCATGCGCACACATTATATTATGTTTCATAAATTATGCCACTTCTAAAATACCATCATAAATTAATATGATCCTGGAATCTATAGACACAATTTAAAATATAAATTAAATTACATAAAGCATGCTCAGTAATTACAACATGCTTAAACAGTAAATAAATAAAGCAAGTACGCATGTTTTCCTATTATTTACTAGTGCTCACATAATAAATCACATCATAACATGAATAAATAAATAAAAAAATTAGTTCTCAGGGCCCCTCAGATGCTAATACATGAAAATAAATTAAATCTAACTATTACAAGACTTCATTCTAATACAGATCTTCAAACTGGCGTCCGTTGGTCTTGTAATATGAATTGGGTTGGAAAAATCAGCAATTGGACTGCAAATTACAGTTTTAGGCACAACAGATCCCAAAAGCATTTCAAACCCTAATTTCCAGACTTTGGGCCATCTCCAGGCTGATGGGCCCGAGTCACAGCCGGAACTGCTCAAACCCTAGGGTTTTGAAACCTTAGTTTGCAGCAGTCGCCTCCTTAACTTGAACCTGCCACTACCACATGTCCTGCTGGTGCTGGTGATTGCCACCTTTGACGGAACACCCTCAACCTGCGCTGCCATCTCCACTAGTGGTCGTCGCTGGTAAGAACAACAACAGCTGCCACCATTTCCAGTGAGTCAAATGCGCGAGAAGTAGCAGCAAGTGTAGCAGGGCCGCGTGCGGCCTTTCGCTTCCATTCAACCACGCCGCCACCTTCACCGCTCCTCGGAGTACCTGTCGCAACCACTAGCTATGCCAGTTGGAGAAAGAAATTACGAATGTGAGAGGTGATATACGGGGATGTACGCGTGCACACCAGACAAAGCCTATGCGCCGCCGCTAACATTCACACCCACCCCCGTCACGCATCTTCTTCCCTAAACTGCTGGGTAGCAGCTCGAAAAATCATGAGCCACTACCGTCAAGTATAGCATGTAGAAATCACTGTGTGAGAAGATAACATATAGGGGCCACATGGAAACAGCCTGCGGCGGAAGAAAACCATCTATCACCATCACCCCCGTCGCATGCGGCCTGTGGCTCTGCTGCTCGTCGCCACTCTGCTAGGTTGCTTACCAAGCCAATAAATCACGCAGAAGAGAATAAGATGAGTGTGGCCCAGCCATGCGGCAGAATTAGGTTTCTGCTGCACTCCCGCCACCTCTGGTTGTTTGAACTATTATTGTCGTGTTCATGATTGTATTCTTCCGAATATCAGTTTCTCCAATTTTACAGATTTGAAAAATAAAAAATACAAAAATATATCTAAATCTATTATATGATTTTTCCTATGAAATCAAACCACGGTATTTTCCCGTCGTGAAAAACAAATCCAAAAAACGAGAAGGCCACGAGGACAAAAACCATCCACGACAATTCAAATCAATCCATAGTAAATATAAACACATAGTTATTCAATCTTAATTTATTTAATACAGAGTGTAAAAATTGAAACCTGGCTCAAATACAAATTGTAGGAACTGAGTCTACAACAGAAAATGTGAATTGTCTTTTATTATTTTAGTCGTTTGGATTGTTCTTAAGGCATCAAAAATAAATTAGATTGAATGAACCAGGCGAACCCTATGCATGATCCTAATATTTAATTACAAAGGATGGATTTACGGAATACCTGAATTCCAACTTCTAAACTACATATCTGAATCGACGGTAGAGGATTCCAGATCTAGGGATCTTGATCAATGCTATTGTGTTCCAATAGAATTGATCTTCTGAGCAGTTCCCTTGCTCTACGGAAATCTGGTAGGATATGCTACCGAAATCCACGAAAACCTCCAAGAAGTCGATTTGTCTTCTATGAAATGGTGTAGCCGCCGATCTCTCTAGTGTTGTGTATATACTCAATTGAAAAATACAATATCTGATCTGAAGATATAAGGGCATATATAGTGTTAGGGTTTGTAAACCCTAACCCTAATGGGCTCAAGCAGTTTGGGGGGCAGACCAGTAATCAAATACAAATAATAAAGTGGGCCCTCCTTATTAATTAATTTCATGTCCAACCTAGAACATAATTGATTAATAAAAAACATTGTTTTACCTTCACCCCTTTATTACCATGTTATTTGGAACAGGTTGCATTAAACTTGAATGATCCACATATTTAAAGTTTCGGACATTCATTAATTAATTTGGCTTATGACAATCACTAACTCTTCTTCACTTATGCCTGAATTAATAATTCAACCTGCATGGTTTAACATAATGAACCTTGTGAGCTCCTAAGGGAATGTCCCCATCCTAAAATGGATATAATTACCGACATGTCCAGCCTAAGCAGGCCACACAAAAACTGCCACACCCAAT
Organism: Plectranthus barbatus; assembly: GCA_026898455.1. NCBI lineage: Eukaryota > Viridiplantae > Streptophyta > Magnoliopsida > Lamiales > Lamiaceae > Plectranthus > Plectranthus barbatus. The sequence goes on along the minus strand of JAPKLW010001765.1, from coordinate 47,442 downwards.
ATGCAAGTATAAGAGTACATGAAAGTCTCTCCACCTTAGCAAGTCAAAGTGTGGTCAACTTGTGCATGCCCCTTAGCCTTCCATTGGGTTTAAGATCATAACATGTATCTAGAGATCTGGCACATTCATATGTCAATTAGAATGGCACATATCATTATTGACCCCATCAATAAATAAAGATATACCGACACACCTAGTAGGTAGGATAAGCTCACTTATAAACTGATGTGTCGCAACCTATCCAGGGTCTATCTCAGTCGTGATACTGTTTATGCCTCACTAGGTCAAACGATTTATATGATCCTCTATGATTTCCTACACACTTATTATCATCCCTATAGGCGAGATAATAGGATATTATAGTTTGTATCATATGTTATATCAAACAGTGACTATGTTTATGTAACATATTTATGTAGACCAGTGTAGCAAACGAACACACTGAATCATAAATGCTTTTAGTATACAATCCCAACATTCAGTAGGAGTCTGCTAGGTTTTGATCATAAGCATAAACATTAAGTCTTATGATATCCAATAATCGAACTTGGCAATCGGATTATGCAATTCAGTTTATTAGTAAAAATCCCTCCAACGCCCTCCTCGTTTTGAGCACTCCCACTCCTATTCGCGTCTCTAACACCTTAACCTCCATGTCTTCCTCTACCAGTACTCCTATGACTATCAGCTGAATCTCGTCAAGTTTTCTCTATTAGAGAAAACTCATGGACATCGATTCATTTATGCATTGCGTCCATCTCAATCTTCAGCATCTTAGTTAATTAAAATCTCTAGCCTCCATCATGTACTTAGCCTACCCACCAACATCCTCATCTTCTTTCCCTCTTTGGCCTCCCAATAACCCTGTTTGATTACTGTTAGGAACTAGGAAACTGGTTTACTCTATATTTGATGTTTTGGTGTGTTAAAACTAGCTTTTAGTTTCTAGTCAGTTTCTACATGTTATCCTTGTAAAGGATGTATTGAGTTGCAATAGAGAAACTTGAAACTAGAAGTTGAAGAAACTAGAAACTAGAAACTCTAAAGAACGAGAAGATAGAAATCTAGTTTCTAAACTAGAAACTAGAAGAGAGCTCGAGATGACTGAAGTCTAGTTTCAGAACTGAAAGTTAAAGAAACTAAAAACTAGAAATCAAAAGTCTAGTTCAAAATTTTAAACTTGAAAAGATCTAGAAAAGTAGTTTTATGAAACTGGAGTTTCACATCCAAAGCTACATCAAATGAAACTATAAACTGAAAACTAGAAAACTCGAGGAATTTAGTTTTTAGTTTCAAAGTTATGAAGAGCACGTGAAAAGCGAAGAAGACAAAACAAATCCAAGTGGAACTCGAAGTCTTATCCAAGATTCCTTAAAGAATGTCAACCAACAATCATGAACGAGGAATCTTCATTTGTGTGTTCCTTGGACTGGCAAACATGGTCAGATAAAGCAGGTGAAAGTACACTGCACAAAAACAAAAGTTGAACATAACAGCTGCAAATCAGGTTGCTATAGTAGGAAAATTTAAATTGTCTCTAACGAATAAAAAATTCAAATTGTCATCAAATTCGCCTATAAATAGCAGACCACATCTTCAGAGGAGAGCACAAGAATCAAATCGCGCAAAGAAGTCGAAACTCCATCAAGCTAAAACCTCTCAAAGCTCTCTGAAATTACCATTTGTTTGTCAAGAACACGAGACTTAGATTTCAAGCTTAAGCTTAATCATTTGGTATTATTACTTTTCAAGTAATATACACAACAGTCAGTTTTCCTTATCGGAATTTCTATTCTCACGAGCAACTGCCAATCACGGATGTTTTGGGAAGAACAACAAACATCTCATTCCAGTTTGGAGGCTACGAGGTGCGTCCTCACTTCATGACTGAAGAAGGAGTAGAGCAAGTTTTTGGGCGAGTGCGCTAGAAGGCCGACGGACATTGGCATTCGATGGGCTAGCTATAGATCGTGAGATCTTGTAATATGCAACTTTGTTCCATATTAAATTCCAAAGAGTGGAAGTAGAACTTAAGGATTCGAAACACTATAAATATCTTATCTCGTTTATTGCATTATTTAAGTTTCTGCAATCTGATTTGAAACCTTTAATACTTTGTAAGTATTAAGTGTATATCTAAACCTGCTAACTTAAAACTATCAGAGACATTTCTAGCTAAATCAAGTTTTCTAAAACTTAAAACTAGAAAAATAAGTTTTAGTTTTCAGAGGGCAAACTATTAAAATACTTTTGCTGCATATACAAACAATCTGATCTCGGGACCAACAATTACCTTTGGACATATTTGCAAGAAAAGGTTAGATAAAAACAAATGAAGGACATCACAACCCCATGTACACTCGTGTATCTCTCAAATATGTGAATTCTCTCATGCTCGTGTATCGCTCATAGTATATTTGTCTTTTTTAGTCACAGTAGACATCTCTCTCTCTCTTGCCTTTTCCCTCTCTTTTCCCCTCTCTAAAGGACTCAGAATTTTTCATAAAACACCACAGACTTCAAACCAGCTGAACATGAAGGGTCCAAATGACTCAAGGAAGGTAATTGACCAAAAAAGAATTATTTTTTTTTTTTGGAAAACCCTTCGGAGGGAAATAACTGATTTTAGATGATAGAATTTGCCATACTCCACCTTATATCAGTGTCATGTGGTGAATCTTTTAGAGCATGCCGAGACGTTTATAAAAAGTATAATTAAGCCAAAAGGGGACACTGTATGCAAAAATTATGGCTAAAATGGTGTTAGCCGGAAAGAAAGGTAAAAATGCACTAGTAGAAATCAAGAAAATAGGAATTTTGAATAACTTTTATTCCATTTTTTTGGTCGTACTCTCTCTTTTTTTTGTTTCTTTCTTTTCTTTTTATTTGACTTTTTTTTATATGGTAATTACTAAATTATGTGGTAATTCGAGATAATATGGTATGGATGGATAATATATGACAAGGAAATATATGAATTGATATGGTATTGATTGAAAGATTTGGCTAGATATGGTATACTATAACTAACCAAAGATTGACTCACAAAACCCAAAAAATTTCGACCCCCAACACAGGAAACAACACGAAATTCAATGGAAAACAAAAATAATATCAAGAGTTGATTATTTTTTTAACACGAACAAGATTGAAAGACAAGGAAGTGGAAGGACATGACCAGGATATTGATACCAAAATGATACGATCCTCGCTGGAAGGTTTAGATCACAGCCTAAGAACTCGACGAAAAGGATAAGACACGCGAAAATGAATTGAATTGATAGATGGGATGACAAAAACCTTTAGATTTGAAAGCGTTCAAGTACCATAGTCCATATTAAAATCTCCTACGAACCAAGAAAAGAATTGATCCAACAACGAAGGATATAAGAGATCTCACCTAAAACAGATGCAAAATTCTGATTGATAAGAGAAATTAAATTCTATGGATGAACCCAACAATTTTCGAGCCTTCAAAATATAAGGACAAAATCTCACAAATTGCCTAAATTGTTCAATAGGAAGACCTATATATAGGCAACTCAAATCTTAATCAAATAAGGAAGCTATTATTTCGACAATAAAGCTTAAAATTCAAAATTAAAAATTAAATATGGCCTGAAATATTGGCCCAAAACAACTTATTAATATTAAACTAAACCCAATCACTGCACATAACTTAATTAAAAAATTTCGGGCCTTCATTTAATTGTTCAACCAGAGCCCTAACATCTTTAATGAGGATTTGTAATCCATCTCTCAATGTTCATGTGTGAGCTTTAGTCATTGACCCACTCAGAAAGTAGACTAGATCGTCTCTCAGAAGTTGCAACTTGGGCTCCATCAGGTAGCGGTGTGTATAACTTATAATTCTTTAGTTCGGTAACCATATCCAGTATATGATGGTAACATTCCTAAGAAGCTCAAAACAGTTCACTAGGTGGAATAAAAGAGTTTAATTAATTTGTAGCTTTGTTAGAGCCTCCATTAATTAATTGTTCAACCAGAGCCCAAATATCTTTAATTAGGAATAAAAGAGTTTAATTAATTTGTAGCTTTGTTAGAGCCTCCATTAATTAATTAATGTGTACCTTAAATATGGGGAGATACCGAGCTCATGCGACTTGTTCCTCATAACGTGGTATCAAAGAGGTAGGATAGTATTAAATCTCAGGTGGCATTAATAAATATTAATTGATTAATAATATTCTCGGTTATATAAGTGAATTAATTAGTTGATAGGCCTTCTTTGTTACTTGCATACTAGTCCCTGATCTAGCCCATGTAAAGCTCAAGCCCATGAGGGATAAGAATTTCTTATAAATACCCCCTAGTTCTAATATCACAATACACCACTAGATCATAAGTTGATAAACAATAAACTAGTGATTTGGGAGTTGTGGATTTTGACTTGATCTGATAAAGGGAAGGAAATTCTTCTAAATAAGCATAGAACACGGAGGTAATTTTCACCATATATCCGGATCGGAGCAATGGATACAAATTAGAAGATAAGATCTAGAGAATCTTTCTTCTCTCTCTTCTTCTTCTATTTTCAATTTTTATTGATTAAAAATCATAGATTTAATTCCAATTATTTCACAGTTGAATCTTATTGCTCAAGAAGGATTAAGGATCAAATCCCTGCGCAATAGTTCAAGAATTAAATTCATCCAGTTATTCCGCAAACTTCTTTTTGCATTTAATAGGTGCATTCTAGGTTGATCGTAGACATATAAATTATTTTAGACATCCAATAATCGGTCCTTGACAATTGGATTATGCAATTAAATTTGCAAGTAAGAATTCCTTCAATTGGTATCAGAGCTAGGTACCAATTAATTGTTATGTCATTAAAAATATATTGTCTATAATTAAACAGGATTATTATTATTGATTGCAATGGATAAATTTTATTTTGTTCCTTGTGGCTTCTTGGGATAATTTGCCCTTTTATAAGGATTCATTTTTTAACCCACGTGATAAATCCATTAGATTTTAATGTATCAGGATGCATTTTTCTATATAATTAAATATGTAAAATCGTAAATGAAGAACGAAGAATGCAACATCGCAAAGGAATCAGCGGCAGCCGACCGGCGATGCGAGGTAGCAACAAATGAGCTCGAGCAGTGGAACCCTAATAGGCTCACACATGTGGCGAGCTGCGTAGGGCTGCGGCCGGTGATTTTGGCGAGAACAGCATCCAAAGGAAACGGCGGGGCAAGCAATGGCGGACAGCAGCAGTGGTGGGGGTGCAAATAAACCCTACGAGTTTGTGCATGTGCCACCGCAAGCACCAGCACAATCACGCACGGCCTGCGTGCCTCTCCGGATGGTTGCAGGTTGACGATGCAATGGGGGTGACAGCAAGCCGCACGGAGGCATATCATGGCTTTTGACGCGAGCAGCGATCGGCGAAGCCAGGTGCATATGTTCTATTATTCAATAAGTAAATGTCTACATGTGTAGTTTTCTTATTCTATTATTCATAAGTTCCAATAGATGAGATTTCTTACAACAAGCATTTAATTCATGTGAGTAGTGGGAGCCTTTGCTTAAATGTCTACATGAGTAGCTACGTATTTGGTTTTCATAAGTACTCTAAGATTGAATGAAATGAGCCAACTTTGATATAAAAACCATGCGTCATGGATTTGGTGTGTATGACAATTGAGTTTTGTAATGAAAAGTTGGCCTGGTGGTCCGTGTGCTTAGATGTTATCCAGAGCATAACTCATTTGTGATATCCCTATTAAATAGGATAACATGGTCTTAGTTTATGTCTGATTATTAATTCCATTTGTCTAAGGTACTTGACATGGATTGAAATTAAAGGATTGGAATTGAAAGATGTAGCCTGGTCGAGTGTTTTATTTGAAATGTCCACATGTGTGGCTTGCAATAAAATTACTTGTGCTATTCGAGGAAACATTTGTATTGTTTTTATCATAAGGTTACAATACTTAATTATTTTAATAGTTTGCGATAGTGATATAATTTATGTTTTAATTAATTGTTTTAAGGCATGTATATGTCCAATGTCATCACTATCTTAGTCAAAAACCCATTAGTTGGTCCTAATTTCTTGGAATGGAAACGCAACGTGGATTATATCCTTGTTCAAAAGGAACACATGTTTGTCTTTTCTTAGCTTTGCCCACCCATTCCTAATAATTATTCGATAGATTCGAAGGTGAACTAATATAATAAGTGGATCAAGTCTGACAAAGTATAGAAAAAATATATGATGACTACTGTTTCAAAAGTACTTCAACAACAATATGAACTTTATGAAACTGTTGTTGAGATAAAGGACAACTTCTCTATGACTTGTGGGGAATTAGGACAGATTGTTATATTCACTCTCATGAGGAAAATTGCGAGTAAGAAAATGGCTGACGGTACTTCGGTGAGTGAACACGTGGTCAACAAGACATATCTTAGGGATGAGCTTACGTTGCACGGTGGTGGCATTGATGGGGAATCCCAGATCGATATCATACTCAATTATCCCAAAAATCCTTTGAGAACAATTGACTAAATTTTGTCATGAACAAGAAAGAGTATAATCTTAACAAGTTACTTGATGACTTGATGGAAGCAGAATCAGTCATGCTCTTAGAAAATGTTTCTTTGGTTATGTCTGAAAATCATTACACTGTACAGAATGGCAAGAAGCACAAGAGAGTGACCAAGAAGAAAGACAAATGTACAACCACTAAGAAAAAGTTCAAAAGGATACCGGGCATAGCTACTTAGAGGGACAAGTGTTTCAAGTGTGGTAAGGTCTGTCACTGGAAGAAGGATTGTCAAGTCAAAAATACTAGGCAAGGTATATCATGTGCATCTATAATGGAAACATGTTTAGCATCAGTATCTACCCATTCATGGGTAGTGGATATTGGAGTTACTGATCATGTTTGTTATACTTTGCAGTGGTTCGTGCCAACAAGCCATATGAAGTATGGCGAGGTGACCATATCCATGGGCAGCAAGTCTCAGTAGTAGCCATTGAAGATTTTACTTTATACATTGAAAACAATGTTTTGATTTTGAGACATTTTATTTTTGCCATTTTTTGGCGGAACGTAATTTCAGTTTCCATGTAATTTATCGATGGATATTCAGTTATTTTTTATAGTGGTTTTTCTATCATTGGTATTAACAATCTTATCTGTTGTGGAAAACCGATTGACTCTCTTTATATCATAAATTGTTTGCATAACTCATCCAATATTAATCATCATTTAAAGAGAGAGTTTTCTCCTGACGAAGATAAAACATATCTCTGGCACTTGAGACTTTGTCAAATCAGTCTAAAGAGGATTAAAAGACAACAAATGATGGTGTCTTAGATTCTTTGCAAGTGGTACCTCATGAAGTTTGTGAATCATGTATAAAGAATAAGATGACAACCAGTACTTTTAAGGTATGTGAGGCTCGAGCAAAAGATGAATTGTAATTGATCCACTTTGACTTATGTGGACCAATGTCCACGCAAGCTCATGATGATTATGAGTACTTTGTCACATTTATTGACAATTACTCAAGATTCGGATTTGTCTACCTGATTCGCTACAAGTCTGAATGCTGTGAGAAATTCAAAGAATCCAATACTAAAGTAGAAAACAAGCTAAGAAAGACTATCAAAACACAATGATCGGATCGTAGTGGAGAATACCTCAGTAACAAGTTCTTGCAGTACTTGTTAGATAATGGAATTACATCCCTGTGGACAGTACCAGGAACACCTTAACAAAATGGTGTAACAGAAAGAAGAAATAGAACTCTATTGGAAATGTTTAGGTCAATGATGAGTTATGCAAGCTTGTCAATTTTGTCTTGGGACATGCCCTGGAAACAGTGGCCTATTCGTTTAACTTGTTACCTTCTTAATCAGTTCCTAAAACTCCTCTTGAACTCTAGTATGGGCGAAAACCTAGGCTAAACAGAATTAGGGTTTGGGATAGTCCAGCCTACATGCTGAAAAAGGAACCTAATAATTTAGAAAGTAGGTGTAAGCTAATGTTGTCTGTAGATTATCCTAGGAAAAGGAAATGTGGTTACTTCTATTGTCCTGAGAATCAGAAAGTCATTTTCCGTACCAACGCAAGATTCTTGGAGGACGAATATGTAAGAAACCACAAGTCCAACAGTGAAATCATTCTCCATGAATATATAAATTATGAAGCGATTCCATTAGGAAAGCCACTTTTTTATGGTAGATTCATATAGTACTTGTGTGGGACTACTAGCTCGGCCACCAAAGCAACAGTTGGAACCACAGAGTACTATGCTAGCTATTGACACAGTTCAGATGTGTCATCGTAGTGGGAGGGTTGTTCGGCAACTAGAAAGGTACATGTTCGTGGGAGAGTCTTCTAACTTTATCCCAGAAAATGGAATGGATGATACCGACCCATGGACGTAGGATGAGGCGGTATATGATAAAGACGAACACAAATGGCGTGTCGCCATGGATTCTGAAATAGAATCAATAACAACTACAGATGTATATTAGAAAATGGAGCTACCAGATAGCTTTCGGGACATAGGTTGCAAGTGGGTATATATGAGAAATAAAGGAGCTAGTTGGGAAATTATGGCTTATAAAGCCAGGTTGGTGGCAAGGGGTTATAGTTTGAAAGAGGGCATACACTATGATGAAACCTTCTCACCGGTAGCCATGCTCAAGTCCATTTCAATAATCCTTGCCATAGCAGCACTTATATATGGACCTAGAAATCTGGCAAATGGATGTCAAAACTGCGTTTTAAAACGGGTACTTTGAAGAAGGTAGTGACATCTATATGAAATAGTCTGAAGGATATGTGCAGGATGACGAAAAACATTTGGTCTGGAAGCTCAAGAAGTGATTAAGTCCTTTGAATTTTCACTATGTTGAAACGAGAGTTGTGTGCATCATCTATTTGACAGTGGAAGTGTGGTATTCCTTGCACTTTATGCAGATGATATTCTCCTATTCGGTGACACTGTGGAGGTACTATCAGACATAAAGGGTGGTTATCCAAACAGTTCTAGAAGAAGGATCTTAGAGAAGTCGGATATATCCTAGATGTTAAAGACTTACATGATCACAAGAAGAAGATTTTGGCATTATATCAAGCTTCATATGTGAATACTACAATTGCACGTTTCAGCATCCAAACCACCGAGAAAGTTTTTTTCCTTTTAGACATGGCGTTCATCTATTTAAGGATCAACGTCCTAAGACACAAAATAAGAAAAACAAAATAAGTAAGGCTCCATATGCTTCAGTAGTTGGAAGTCTCATGTATACTATGCTATGCATGAGATCATATATCTGCTTTGTCATTGGCATGGTAGCGAGATATCAGTCTAACCCGGGACAGGCACACTAGACTACGGGAAAGCATATTCCCCAGTATCTGAAAAGGACAAGAGACTATTGTCTCATTTTTCAGTCTAAGAATTTGTGCCTTGTGGGTTATACAGATTCGAACTTCAAAGCAGATCAGGACGAAAAGAAATCTATCTCTGGGAATGTGTTTACTCTAGGAGGTAGAGTCGTATCATGGAGGAGTGCAAAGAAGAACCATTGCAGAATCACTCCATCATGGAAGTTAAGTATGTTGTAGCTTTAGAGGCTTCAAAAGAAGCAGTTTGGTTCCAAAAGATCCTTTTGAAGTTGGGCGTGATTCCTCATTTACCCAAGACTATCACTGTATATTGTGATAACATTGGAGTAGTGGCAAATCCTAAGGAACCACGAACTCACAAAGCAAATAATCACATAGAGAGGAAGTATTACATCATACGATGAATCGTAGCAAAAGGTGAAGTGCTAATTAAAAAGATAGATAATAAGGAAAATCTAGTTTATCCATTCACAAAAGTCTTACGGATAACGCACGCGGAAACGGAATAGAATTTGATACAATGGGGGAAAATCTAACACCTTTGAAGTCAAACCTTAGAAAATTGCAGGTAAGGACGAAAACGAACCACTACCACCCTACAAGCCACTCGCCTCAACAACGAGGGATATACTGAAGATACCACAAATGGATGATAAGTCATATTTGAATTTCTAGGTAATCCATATAAATTCATGAGTTTTAAGAATTGGAGAAATAACTCACAAAATTATTATTGAACTAAAAACTAAATAAATTAGTACATAACAATTCCTATATATAGGCAACTCAAATCTTAATCTCATAAGGAAATCAAATCCAAATCTAATTACGAAATAAAATCCTAATCCTAATGAAAATAAGGAAAATCTCTCTTAAAGATTAATAAAAACCCTAACATATGTGGAATTGAGGATTACTTAAATATGTAACTATCAAATCTTATCAAGACAAATCATATGTTTTATTATATCTTCAACTGATCTTTTTAAAATATCTTGATAAATATTACCATCTCCCATTCTCTTCAAAGGGATTTGTTCTCAAATCCATGTCTGCACTGGACTCAATCAACCATCTTACGTTGCCCTTGGTTGGCTTGTTTAGCACTTCATCAGATTCAAGCTCTAGCAATTGTTTCTCTTCATGCTTCTTCTTTTTTCGGAATAGTAGTTCTTTCATACACAAACTTATGAACTATGTCCCACTCAAACTTCTCCTTCACTACCTTCATTGATTCTGAACCCTCATGTATATCCACTTGACTTTGTACACTCAAAGTTTCACTATTAACAACAATGAGCACAAATTGTTATGATCCCTTCCTCAACTTCATCGAGATCCTCCAATGGTGTATGAACTACTATATCTTCTTCCTTGGTCTCTTGAATTGAAGAACTCATCTACTCAGACTTGGTTGACACCAAGGCCTGCTCCACCATTGACTGAAGCTATTCAAATGAAAAACAACCTTCTAGTTGAGTCTAGCACCTATCTTGTCTATGGCTCATCTTTTTGTTGTTCAAATAACCATCATCTTGATTTCTTCCAGTTCCAATATTACTAGTATTACTATAACAATCCTCTAAGGCATCAAGCTGTTGATTCAACATCTCCTTCTCTAACCTCACCATCTTTCTTTAGTCAGATTTCAAAACCTTCAACATATAACCATCAGAATTCTAGCATCATCATCTAATTCTTCATATTCTGTTCATGGAACATCATAACAAAGTGGTGACACTTGTAGATCTCATCGAGATGTTTTCGAAAAGTAAAATTATGCTAAAATTGGATATCTCTTGTTCTTGAAGACTCACTTCTTTCCAATCACAGCTTGGTGAGCTGATCTAACCACCAAATACCATACGTCATTGCGCTTGAATTCAACCAACTCCTCTTGCATGGCATTTATCTAATCTGTGGATTTCAAAGCATCTCCGATCTTTTTAGGTTCAGGCTGTTGAGAGATAAAGCATGCCAGCAAGGCACTTCCTTGACGTGTGTTAACTAGGTTTGCAATATTGTCTATCATAACATCTTCTGGATGATGTCTCAACCACGTAGGCTTCTATTGCTGAGTAACATCGATCGTTTGAATGAAGGCTTCAGGAAAGTCAGTTCTTGAAACTTGAACTCAGGTTAAGGTACATTCCACCATGGCTAGACCATTCTCTCTTATAGCTTGATCCTCCACCTTTGGTTTAATCCTTCTTCTCCAGCGTTTGCTTCCACGATCTCCATTCATTGGCCTTCTAGATTGACCTCTTCAGGTTGGATATCATCATTTTCACCTAAGTCAACTTCGCCAAGGTTAGTTTCAGCTTGTGCGCCAATCTTAGTTTTTTCCTGAATTGGAGTTCCCCCTGATTTGTACCTGCATTTAAGGTTAGGGAATCTATAGCCTCCGTAAGAACTATAGCATTACCAGCCTCTTCGGCTTGTTGCACTCTAGCCAAATCATTTGGATTACTTGATGTTTCCTACATCGATCTAGCCTGAGAAACAGTATTAACAACTTCTTTATCAAAACTCAATTTCTCATTGGCATCGTTGATCTCACGAGTATCAGTTCTTTTAAGGTCCTGCACACTATAATAGAATCATCAAAATCAACACATCATGTTACTTCCACAAATCTCGTAGTCTTGTAAAGTACCCTTGTTGGGCCCAGATCAGAGTACATATGATGTGCAGCGGAAGTATAAAGATAGTTATTTGCACTATTTATACGCAGGCAGTTTAGATTCAACTTCACTCAGTTTCAGGTAATAGTTTTAAAAACACAATTTTTATTAACTAGCAAGTTAAGTTACCAAATTACAGTTCTAAGTTGTCAACAATTATACGCTTCAACACTTTTTTGACAAGTTTTGAAGGCTTCAAAGTACAATTGAGAAATGTATGAAACGTGATATAAGTAAAACTGTAAATGACGCATGATATTTATGTAGGATTTTTCCGTGAACCGAATCACAAAAACAAAACTGAACCGGATCGATCTATGGATATTGCTCATAATTTAATTTCTCAAAACCCTAGCATGCTCCTATGAATTTAATACAAGATTGTGGATTGAGAGATTACCGCAAATCCGTAGTGTCTGTACCGATCTTTTGCGTTTGAATTCCAAGAACCAATTCAACCACGCAATCCGATTTTATCTGCAGAATCAGAAATTAGAACCCTAATTTCTAAATAAAATCGAAAACAAGAAAGAACAAGAGGAAGAATTCTGTTCTCCAGATTAGATCTTCAGATCTGTATCCCAATGCTGATCAAATCTGCTACTGGTGAGGATTCCACATATCTGTATTCTGAGCAGGACCAGAATCGAAATTCTCCTCTCTGAACTCCAAAGTCGGCGCCCACACTACTCTCTCTCTAGGGTTTGTGTTTTTCAACTGTGTTACAACTTATGAGAGAGAGTTGTCTATTTATAGACCTAGGGTTTTATCCCTAATGGGCTCTTTGGGCTCAATTCAGCATATTTAATTGGGCCAGACCTGGGACCTAATGCAAATAATAAAGTGGGCCTATAAATTAATTAATTTCCATGTCCACAACCCAGGACACAATTAATTAATTAATATTAATTCTTTTTCACCACAGAATTAATACTGACCTACCCCTTTATTACCACGTTGTGAGAACGGGTTGCATTAATTGAGAATCCCCATATTTAAGGTTACCGGACAACCATTAATTAATCGGAGCCTCTGACAAGCTCTAACTACAATTAATTAATATCTTATTATTCCTGAGTAGTACCACTCAAACCTTATCACTCGTGCCTGAACTTAATCAGCCTGCAGGACTTTGGCACGATGAATGTTATTGAGCTCCTCAGGGAATGTCCCCATCCTATTACTCGGATATGGTTACCTAAGTTCAGTCTCAGGCGGTACTACACGAACTGCTGTTACCCAAGATGCGGATATACGAGCGCGCTGTGTTGGCTCTCCACCATGACAAGTCAAAGCAACAGTCAACCCGTGCAAACCCCTGAACCTTCGTTAGGGTTTGGACTCAATCAATATAACGTGATCTTTTATTCGCTGATGTCAGACAGACGAATATATCTCACTGCGGTCCATCAATACGCCACCTCTGCGTACTAGCATGTCAAGTAACCAAGACAGACTACTTATTCCGACAATGCCGCAGCCATCCGGACAGACGTATCCTCATACGCTGTCTCGGCTGTGATCATGTTTATGTCTCACTAGGTCAAGTGATCATACTATCTTCTGCGATCTACAACACGCATTATGATCGTCCCTATCGGTGAGACAAGAGGATACCATTGTTCATACATGTACGATTGTTAACAGATAGGAGAAATAAAGCATTGTATACACATTGTAATAAATGCTTTCAGTATACAAAACCCATCAATTTATAGTCGTTCGGAGCCTTAAGTCCTACGTCTACTCATCGGAAATTAATTAGGTAATTTACTAAGTAATGAAGATACAATCCTCACGATCAATAGCCAAATGCTATAGAAGCCACCATCCACAACAGAATGGAGCACTCGCCCTGGCTATTGTTCTACACTCCTTCTTCAGTTCCTCGAAGCCAAGTACCTCCAAGAAGTCTCCTCAGAACTGGTAGTCGTCGGAAATAGATTGAGGATTTACGTCTCTTCTCCTTCTCCGATGGGTGGATGGTTCAGTTCTTTCCAGAACGTAAGTTGGTCAGCTGTTGCCCGTGATAACCTTGTTTCCCTTAGAAAGGAAGGCTGCTGTGTTCTCACTTGAAAAGTAGGAACACCAAGAGAATAGACTAAGTCGAAAGACTTAATCCTCGTGCACACTAAGTCACACGGTGAATCTCAGAAGATTTCTTAAACGATAAAGCCTCGTGCTCAATAAATGAACCACATAAATAATGTCATTCGGTTGAGAGCTTTCAATGTGTTAGAGTTTTCAATTCGGGAGAGTGACAGTTTAATTCAATTTCATGTATTTGTATGTCTCTGATCTTCCTGCTATTTATAGTTGGAGATTTGAAAATAACCGGTAGAGACATGTTTCTTCGAGGCACTTGTCACCTCGATATTGTGTGAATTTTTATATTATTAATCAGATAATTGTTGGAAACCCTTCATGGGTTACAGACTTCTCCCTGCAGGTGTGGAAGGCGATGATGGCCTTCGTTGATGACGCTAAAATTGACTAGGCTTCCTTGTCACCACAGTCTTCCATCGAACAGTTTCTTCGAGGCACTTGTCACCTCGATATTGCGTGATTTTTTATATTATTAATCAGATAATTGTTCGAAACCTTTCATGGGTTACAGACTTCTCCCCGCCGGTGTGGAAGGCGATGATGGCCTTCGTTGATGACGCTGAAATTGACTATGCTTCATTTGTCTTCGATTGGGTGAGATACGCCTTCGAGAATCTAACGGCTCTCCTTGTTGCTTATGGGATGCAACTGAGTCCTCTTCCTGAGCATAAGTTTCCGGAGTTCACTCGAGGTGGCTGGTCCAACATCAAAGATTCTGACTTCTATCCGCCACGGCATTTTCCTATCGGTTGATCTCCTTTGCCCTCTGATAAAGTATTTCTTTTATAATCTCCTTTTTCAGGTCTGTAGATTAGAAGTGAATTGTTCCCCTTCTTGATATTTCAATTTATGTAATATGTACGACTCATCAGTTAATAAGATCTCCTTTCCTTTTCAAGCATTCAAGATCACAATACAATCATAAGAAGAATTGTCTGAACTATACATGTCACTCTATTCTTGGACAACAAATGTTGCTCTATATCCTTGGAGTATCCTTTACGTATGTGAACCTTTCCTTATGATTCAATGCTAAGTCTGAGAACCATACTCTTACAGTATGACCATTTTCAAACTTTGATCCTTTATTCTTCATACCTAATAGCCACACGTCTCGTCCTGGATAGCTATTCGTAGTTATTGGACATTGAATGGTGACTTATTGGCTTTGGATTTTGAGTTATAAGGAGTCGTGTCATTGAGATAACTTAGTATCCTTCTTGGACATCGAGTAAGATCATCTATAAATACCCATCTGCGGCAACCACTAATATATCACTCATCTGATAACCTTTCGCTAAAAATAGTCTTGAGGTTTTTTTTTCAAAGCTAGTATGACTTCTCCTTCTGCTATCACTATACCAGATGTCGTGACTGAGATTGGAATAATCTCCATCCAAAGAAACAAGATTCTGGATAAGATAGGAATTCAAGCGCATAATTGGTGAACTCCATGCATCTATCAAGGGTTGATGGGTAACCTAAGGACTAATGGACTGGCACGATTTTTAACTATCGAGCCCCATTCTTATCATGAAGAATTACTTAAGATATTTGCTTTCTATTCCTCAGTTTTTGATAATGAGATTTTTTGCAATCTCAATGGAAGGGAATTTTGTTGGTCTACTGACTATTTTGCAGCAGAGTTTGGACTACTTCGTAATAGCGAAAGAACTCCTGTCATGCAATACCGAAGCAAGGAGACTGTACCTTAGTGGTCAATTTGGCAGGACTGGAGAGCAGGGAATCTTAGTTTCCATTCGACTGTGCCATGTGGATATCTCAGGACGATCTACTAGTTATCCTTTGACGTTATTAACCAGATAGTAGTCTGCAATTCCCTCCAGGTAACTAACTTCACACCACCAGTCTGGAGGGCTATGTTTGCGTTTGAGGAGCAAGGTGAGGTCGACTGTGTAGGATTCATCTCTGATCGTCTGAAGAGGGCTCTTCAAAATCTACCGGAAGTCATTGTTCCTTATGGCATGCAGTTGAGATGGCTCCTTGAGAGGAGGATCCCTTGTCTCCAAGGCGGACCTTCAAATCTCGTTGGATCTAAATACTTCCCCTCTCGTCCGATCAACTAGGCACTCATCGCTTGATTGTCAAATAATCTTTACTGGATTTGTAACAATTTTCTTTTGAATCTTTTTTCTTGAAGTAAGGTTGACTTGTCTCCTCATTTTCATATCAATAAATGAACTCTTTTGCCTTATTTTCAACGTTAAGCAACCTGTCTCGAGAAATAATGCGTATGACTTAAGTAGTAAACAATATTGTTAGTTTAATGCATAGCTCTTTAAATTGAGCCTCAGATAGCAATTTGGTGAAGATGTCTGCTAGCTGGTCTTCAATTCTAATATATTCCACCGAGATATCCACCTTCTCCACATGATCTCGGATGAAATGATGACGAATATCAATGTGTTTCGTCCTGGAGTGTAGAACTTGATTTTTTTTAAAATAGAAACTGCAATGTTGTTGTCACAGTAAATAGGAACACATCCAATCTCTATTCCATAATCCTTGAGTTGCTACTTTATCCATAGCACTTGAGCACAACAGCTGACTGCTGTCACAGATTCAGCTTCAGTGGTTGACGTAGCCACGGAATGTTGCTTCTTGCTGAACCAACTAATCAGTTTATGACCTAAATACTGACAGCTTCAACTTCTGCTCTTTCTGTCAATTCTGCAGCCTCCAAAATCTGAATCAGAGATTCCATTCAGCATGATTCCATCAGATTTGGGATACCAGATACCTAAAGACTCAGTCTTCTTAAGGTATCTCACGATTCTCTTAGTTGCTTCCATGTGAGACCTCTTTGGATTCGCTTAGAATCTTGCACATACTCCCACAGGATAAGATATATCGGGTCTAGTGGTAGTTAGATACAGTAGAGACCCCATAATACCTCTATAAGCAGTTGGATCAATAGATTCTCCTTCTTCATCGAGAGTGATTTGAGAACTGGTGCTCATAGGAATCCTTAGAGACTTCATCTTCTCCGAACAGAATTTGCTGATTAAGTCTTGAGTATACTTCTTTTGACTAATAAAGATCCCTTCGTCAAACTGATCAACTTGAAAACCAAGAAAATATGTCATCTGCCCATCATACTCATTTGGAATTTATTTCGCATCAACTGGGCAAATTTTTCACATAATTTGGTGTTCTTGCTGCCGAAGATGATGTCGTATACATAGATTTGAACAAGTAGGATGTCCTCTCCATCCTTTATCTTGAATAAGGTTCGGACGATCGCAACTTTTTCAAATCCATTCTTGAGCAGAAACTGGGAGAGAGTTTCATACCATGCTCTAAGTTTTTGCTTCAATCCATGCAAAACTTTCCTTAGTTTGTAGACTCGGTTTCCTTGCTCAAAACCTGGGGGCTGTTCGACATAGACTTCTTCCTTTGATTTGCCATTAAGGAAGGCACTCTTCACATCCATTTGAAGAACTGTTAAGTTGTAGTAAGTTGCATAGGCCAAGAACAGACGAATGGCCTCTAGTCTGGCAACTGGTGCGAAAGTTTCATCGATGTCTATTCCTTCACAATGTGCATACCCCTTAGCAACCAATCTTTCTTTGTTTCGAACTATGGTACCAGTCTCATCCCTTTTTTTCTTGAAGACCCCCTTAGTACCACCGATCACTGACTGATGCGTTGGTCTGTCCACCAGATGCCACACATTGTTGCGACTGAATTCTGCCAATTCTTCTTGCATCGCATTGATCCAATCCGCTGATTGAAGTGCTTCTCCGATCTTCACTGGTTCGACTTGTGAAATAAAGCAAGACATCAAGGCAGTTCCTTATCTAGTATGAACTGGATTGCCAATTTCATCTAGGATAGCTTCAACAAGGCGATCCCTTAGCCAACTAGGCATCTTCACAGGTACGGCTTTTGCAGAAGTAGCTGGATTCTCATAAGCTGCAGGGTGTTCCTCATGAGATGATTCACTTCTAAGTTCTGGAACTGCATTGCCTCTTTGTTCTAGAACTGTTATATCTCCTTGTTCAGAGGCTACTCATCTCCTTCTTTTTGAATAGAATTCTGATCAGCATCTTGATTCTAAACTGTCATTGTTTCTTCAGTTGGAGCGGCTTCTTTAGTAGTCTCAAGGTCGATCTCCTTTCTATCATCTTTTTCAGCTTCAGAAATCGTTGCATTTATTTCGGGGGGCTTCTTTTCATTATGATCTTCGATGTTAATTAACTTTAAGTCTTCAACAATATCATCATTGGCCCTCTCAACTACTTGGGGTTCAGTCGAGGCTACTGGAGTCTCGAAAATATCATTCATAGATCTAGTCAGAGAAACTGTTTGATTATGATCAATATTAGTTCTAGGTTCTTCATTGACATCTTTGATCTCATGATATTCCAGACCCAGTTCTTGAAGTATCCTGCGCACTAGAGTAGCTTCATAAAAAACAACATGACATGTTATTTCCACAAGCTGGGTTGTCGTATTGAATACCCTATATCCTTTATATGCAAGATGTCCATACCCTAGGAACACTCCTTCATCAGCCTTAGGGCTGAAAGTGTTCAATTTAGACTTCCCATTATTGCGAATATAACATGGAGAACCAAAAGCACGGAGATGAGCTATAGAAGGCTTACGACCATTGTAGATCTCATGGGGAGTCTTGTGCAGCCGCGTGTTGAATGCACTTTGATTCTGCGTGTAGCAAGCTGTCATCAAGGCTTCTCCCCAAAATCCTTTTCCAAGGTCGGTATCGGCCATCGTGGTCCTAACTGCTTCCTTGAGTGTTCTGTTCCTCCACTCAGCAAGATCGTTTTGTTGAGGAGTTCTTGGACTAGACTTCTCATGTCCAATTCAAATTTCATCGCAGAAGTCCACAAGGGGTCCATTGCAAAACTCTGTTCCATTATCGAACCTTATCCTCTTAAGTGTTACAACTTTGTCATTCTGAAGACGGGTGATCAGTTCTGGTAGCTGAGTTTTGACTTCGTCTTTGGATTTGAGCAGCACCACCCAAGTATATCTTGAGTAGTTATCAACAACTACCAATGTGTACTTTCTTCTTCTGATTGTGGGTGGAGTAACTGGACCAAACAAAGCCTTGTGGAGCAGTTCTAAGATCCGTTATGTGCTTGCTATATCTGGCATGTTCTTGAAGGAAGCTCTTGTTTGTATCCTTAGCTGGCAAGCTTTGCAGACTCCTTCTTTCTGGAACTTTTTATGTGGCAGTCCATCAACCAAATTATGTTTTGCCAGATGTCTGATCGAATTGAAATTCAAATGACATAATCTTTTGTGCCACAACCAGTTTACTCCTTTTGAGGAACTGTGAGCCATGCGACATGTTCCCCCTACCCCACTTGACTAATCAACAATGTAAAGACCTCCAATCCTGATTCCTCCGATTATGGTCTTGTGAGTCACCTTGTCTATGACGTGGCATTCTGATTTTTCAAACCTAACAATATAGCCACTCTCACTCAGTTGGCTTATACTTAGAAGATTGTGTTTCAGGTTGGTGACTAAGTACAAGTTTTGAAAGATGATCCCATTATGTTCCATGTATCCTTTTCCAACAACTTGTCCCTGAGCCTTGTTCTCAAAAGTGACCGATTCTCCTTTGTATGTCACAGGATACTTGACTAAATCCTTTTCTCCTGTCATGTGAGCTGAGCATCCGCTATCTAATATCCATAATTTTGCTTTCTTTTGAGAACTCGGTCCCTGCAAGACAGAAAAAGTTATTTAGGTCCCTGTATCCTTTCAGGTCCTGCAAAGTCAGTCTTCTGGATCCAACCTTTTGGTATCCAAACCTGTTTCACTTTTATTGTTCGTGAAACGAGATCACTCTTTGGTGAATGATCAACCTTTCTTATAAAGTAATGTATGTTGTATGTTTCTAAGTTTTGCGGTGTGTGAACTCTATCTGAACCCATTGCTCTGGAAGAGTATCAAGAAACTGTTCTCGGGTGGGTAGCCATCACAGTCATTTGAGAGTAAAATTGTTTCGACTCTGGCCTCAAATAGGTGTTCCTCCTACTTCTCTGATTTCTATCCAGTTGTCGAACTGACTTCCTTGCAACATTTACATGTTGCTTAGTCGTTCTTGTTGGTAAAATTGGATTCCTTGCATATGAAACAGTATGCTTGTTCAATTTTGAAGGTAAGTCATTTCTTCTCTCGATAGTAGGTTTAGACAGTTTACCGACTGCGTTAGTGTACTATCGAGGTACCAGTTTTGGGTCAGATTTTGACCAACATTTGGCCTTGACATTTTGCTTAACTAGGTCTTTGAGATTAACATTTCCTTTCTCCAACATATGACATGGGCTAGAATAGGCTTTGGCAGAGCTCAAGGGTGTTTTCTTAGTCCTATAGGTGTATGCATGTTCATTCAAGAACTTTTCATGTTGATGCTCAAAGAATCCAATTCCGTGTTTATCGGACGGCTGTTTTTGAGCATTCAAAATCTCATCTAATTTTCTTGAGCACCTTTTGAAAGTGCATTCACATTTGATAGGTTTGGATTTTTTCAAGGAATCACATTCTTTCGAGATATTTTCAAAATCTTTACGAAGTTTTGAATGTTCATCCTTGAGTTTTTCAAAATCCTCACTAATTGACCTCATCTTTGTGACTTCATCGGTCTTGAAATCTCTAATTTCAGTGAGGCATTTTCTCTAACTAGTTCATCTTTAATCTCATGAAATTTTTCAACCTCTTTCACAATGTTTTCAAATAATGCACCTTCTGAATCTGAGCGACAACAATCAGAATTTTCTTCAAAGCATGTAGATGCAAGAGATGAGGGTAGATGCATCTCCATCGATTGTCGACATGAAGGCCAAGAGAGCTTTCTCATGATTCTCTTCCTCAGAAATGTAGAATCCATCATCATGGTCCGGTACGTCTGGTACTTCAGTTCTTGTGAGCATTCCTTGGGCCACAACTTTAGATGCTCTCCTTTCAAACACCTTCTTCAGTCTTTCTCTCTCCTCCTGAGAAACTAAAATGCTTTTGTACTTCAGATGATCTGGAGAGTTGCATTCATAGCACGTGCGTGGCTCTCTCTTTGTTAATCTTTGCTCGCTGGACTGAGTAATCTTTGCTTTTCCTTTGGCCTTTTCGAGAAGTACGGCCAGGTTCCTCATTTGTTCCTCCAGTTTGGCAACTGACAGTTCAGTTTCCTTCTTCAGAACTGAGGTGGAGACATCCTTTGCTTGTCAGGATTGATAGGAAGTTTTCTCAAAGTGAACTGGCCTCTTTGGTCATCTTTGGAAGTCTCTCTTTACAAAGAATGTTGCATCACCATCAGCTTTGAATTTGGGGTTCTAACAGCTTCGTTTTTGTTCACCATCTGAATATCCCATTCATGGGCTTGAAGTTCGGCAAACATTTCGTTGGTTGACATCTTCGAGAGATCCATTGTCTTCAAACTTGTGGTACTTACAAATTAGTCTTCCTTTGGCAGTCTTGAAAGAATTTTTGCGTTCATATCAGCCACCTTTTCTTCTCTTCCAAGTTTTTTTATTTCGCTGATGATGGCGTTGAACCTTACTTCCATCGATTTGATTGTTACGCCAGGTAACATCTAGAAGGATTCATATTTGTCAACACATATTTGTTTCTTGTTATGTCTCATGGCTTCTATTTCCCTGGTAAGCTCATTGATCCAATCACGTAACTCTTTAGCACTGTTGTTCTGTATGACTTCATACATAAGCGATTCTGGGAGAGATTGCATGATCATTTCTTCAGCAATGGGATCCAGCTGATGGTTTTTCCTGTCATCGAGTGTCCATTCTTCCTGTGGCTTACCTTCCATTTCGAGGCCACGTGGACCATCTTCTCCTGCGTGCTGGATTTTAGACTTCTGGATCTTCAGGGGTCCATTCTTTAAGACTTCATCCATCTCTGGATGTTGTGCTCTCAGTTGAATGAGACATCTTTTCTTCCTTACCTCGAACTTCTCTGAGTTGTACTTGAGAAGGCTTGGAAAATTCATCATTATCTTAAGATAACCTGCTCGCTGATCGCACTTAACAAACAATTAAGAGTGCAAATAAGTACGGATCCAGTCTTAAGCAACTCAAAACAGGACAGTTTAGAAAGACCGACCTACTCTGATACCACTTGTTGGTCCCAGATCAGAGTACGTATGATGCGCAGCGGAAGTATAAAGACTGTTATTTGCACTTTTAATATGCAGGCAGTTCAGATTCAGCTTCACTCAGTTTTCAGGTGATAGTGTTAAAAACACAGTTTTGATTAACCAGCAAGTTAAGTTAACAAATTTCAGTTTTAAGTTGTGAACAGTTATATGCTTCAACACTTTTTTGACAAGTGTTGAAGGTTTCAAAGTACGATTGAGAACTGTATGAAATGTGATATATGTAAAACTGTAAATGACGCGGGATATTTATAGGTGTTCAGAGCCTTAAGTCCTACTTCCACTCTTCGGAAATTAATCCGGTAGTTCACTAAGTAATGAAGATACAATCCTCACGATCTATAGCCAAATGCTGTAGAAGCCACCGTCCACAGCAGAATGGAGCACTCCCCCAAGCTGTTGTTCTTCACTCCTTTTTTGGTTCCTCGAAGCCAGGTACCACCTCGAAGTCTCCTAAAAACTGTTAGTCATCGGAAATGGATTGAGGACAAACCTCCCTTCTTCTCTGGTGGTTGGATGGTTCAGTTCTTCCCAGAACGTAAGCTGGTCGGTTGTTGCCCGTGATAACCTTTTTTCCCTTAGAAAGGAAGGTTGTTGTGCTCTCACTTGAAAAGTAGGAACACCAAGAGAATAAACTAAGTCGAAAGACTTAATCCTCGTGCACACTAGGTCACACGGTGAATCTCAGAAGATTCCTTAAGTAATAATGCCTCGTGTTCAATAAACGAACCATGGAAATAATGTCGTTCGGTTGAGAGCTTTCAATGTGTTAGAGTGTTCAATTTGGTAGAGTGACGACTTGATTCAATTTCATGTATTTGTATGTCTTTGATCTTCCTGCTATTTATTGTTGGAGATTTGAAAATAGTCGGTAGAGTCATTTTGAAGGATGTCCAATCAGAGTCCATCATTCTCTGTAAAGTAGACCTGCTTCTCTGCTTTTTTATGAACCACTTCCCTGCTTTTTGCAGGGCAGTTTGTACTTGATGTGTCAGATGCCGAACAACATTGTACGCCAGTCATAACTGAGTGTTTCCACTTCTCGCGTCATTGACTTCTTTAATGTTCTTTTATTTGATCGGCATCTTTGTTTTTCACTTATTCCTTTGATGTGAAGCTGTCCTGATCAGAAACTGTGAGTGTCTCTCGACAGTTTTTTTATAAAAACTCTACACACAGTTTTTCTTGATATACAATCCTTGACAGTTGGAATACTATTTGCACAATTTACCGCATCCGTTACTTTGCTCAGTTTTTATTGTCAGGACGACTTCTACTTCAAAAATTGTTCCATAGTTTTTGACAGTTTTTTTCACCTAGACTATTACAACTCGATCATCCTATACAAGTATTACATGAGGTAATAACTCTTAGGCCTAGACTTTGGTACACAGTTTTGACACATAAAAAAATCAATTTTAAAGGTGGGATTTCTACATCAACACCTAACAACCCTATATCCCTTATATGAAGGATGTCCATAACCAAGGAACAATCCTTCATCAGCCTTGGGACTAAAGGTACTCAATTTAGACCTTTCAGTATTGTGAATGTAATATGGTGAACTGAATGCACGAAAAAGAGTTATAGAAGGCTTACGACTATTGTAGACCTCATAGAGAGTTTTGTGATGACGACTGTTGATGGCACTTCTATTCTTAGTATAGTATGCCATCATCAAAGCTTATCCCTAGTATCCTTCACTCAAGCTTTCTTCAACAAGCATGGTCCTTACTACTTCTGTAAGTGTGCGATTTCTTTTCTCAACAAGGTAATTTTTTTGAGGAGCCCTCTGAGTTGACTTCTCATGCGCAATCCCAGCATTTGTGTAGAAATCCGTTAATGGTCTGTTGTAGAACTAAGTTCCGTTGTTTGACTGTATCCTCTTAACAGTTAGTCCCTTGTTGTTCTGCACCTGAAAAATAAGTTCTGGCAGCTGGAGCTTGACCTCTTCCTTTGTCTTCATCTGCCAAAGCCATCGTTGTCTTCAGTTCTGGACAACATGGTTTTGGCTACGCTCTGGAAGCTTTCTTCTCGAAAATCCTCTTTAGGCGCACTCTTTCATCCTTTGAGACCAGAGTACACTCACACTTGACATGATTTGGAGAGTTTCATTCAAAAAAAGCCTTGGGTGGCCTCTCACTAATTTCCTGTTCACTTCCTTTTGAACCTTCAGTCTTGGCTTTCACTTTTTCAAGAAGCTTTGTTAGTTTCCTCGTCAACTTCCCAAGCTCGGCAACTGAGCTCCCTTTTTCCTTTTTCTGCGGATATGATGTTGTTGGAGCAGTTTTTTATGTAGATTTTTGACCACTTGATCTGTCAACTTGATATGAATTTTGTGGTCTCCTCTTGAAGTCTCACTTCACAAAGAAGGCAGCATCTTCTTCGACAGGTGAACTTGCACTATGGACGACTTTGGCAAACACATCCTCCGTGGTCATCTTGTATAGGTCCTTCTCATTCAGATTGGTAACTTTGACAAACCAGTCCTCTTTGGGCATCTTGAAGAGTATTTTCGCATTCAAATCAGTAACATTGTACTCTCGCCCTAGGTTATCTAGCTCGCATACGATGGCATTTAAACGGGCTTCGATCGACTTGATGTTTTCTCAAGGGAGTAGCTGGAAAGACTAATTCTTATATACGCGTATTTGTAATTTATTGCATTTCATTTGATTCGTCTATTGGCAAAGAGTGGTAAGGGAATCCCATACTCACTTCGTATTGACTTATTCCAAGGCTTCGACAACTAGGGATCCGGTAGGGTTTGTAGAATCAGCTTTATGGCCACTACATCAAGGTGAACATGAGCTTTGTCCCACCAGTCCACTCAGCGTAAGGTTTCTCTATAATCTCCGGGCCATCACCTCCTCCAAGCTGAGTATTGATCTTCATGATCTTGATAGGTCCGTTGGATAAAACATCTGCCATTTTTGGATGGATGTTCCGTAGCATTATCAGGGACCTCTTCTTCCAGATGTTGTGCGTCTCCGGAGAATACTTGGGTAGCTTGACTACGTGAGCCATTTTAATACCTGAGCTTGACACACACAAAAAAAAAAGAACAAATGCAAGGAAAATTAGATCTGGTCCTTAGCGACACAACACAATCAATCAGTCTGTAAGAACAACCTGGGCGCGTGATACCACTTATTAGTCCAAAAATCTGAGTCTAAATATATCAGCGGAAGTTAAATAATATTGCACTTGTTCTGAAAACTCACTGAAACACAATTTCTAGTTTTGATAAAAATTTGTTTTGGCTCGAAGTAAGTTTCACATATACACGTCAGTACTTAGCCAAGTATTGATGGTTTCAAATAAGCAATTAAACTTAGTATGCAGAAACTTAATAAAGCGATAAATGACACAGGATATTATAGAGGTTCAAAATCAAAATCCTATGTCCACTCATTCAAACTTAATCGGGAATCCACTAAGTCAAAGAGATACAAGCCTTCTCACGATCTATGGTTAGCACGTTGGAAACCTTCGTCCTTCGGTTTGTTAACGTCACTCGCCCAGAAACTGCTTGTAGTCTATTAGTTCTTCACGTTGAAGTGAGGACGCACCCCGCAGCCTTAAAACTGGATGGTTGGATGTTTACTTTTTCTTCCCAGAGCTAAGGATGGTTGGCTATTCCCTTAAGAACCAGATTCCCAGAGTAGGAAACTAACTACGAAGAATATTTCTTGAAAAGTAATATTCACCATGTAATAGCTTTAGCCTCGTGCACTTAGACAGATGCATGGATAGAATAACTTAAGTTAGGAAACTTAAGTCTCGTGTTCAGATAACACGAAGAATCAAAAATCTTTTCAGTAGAAAGTTTGATAGAGTATCGACTATGTTTTGCGCGTGATTTATGTGTGTTCTTCGTTCGAAGTGTCGAGCTACTTATGGAAGACAATTTGAATTCTTCCAATTGTATTCATTTTTCCTACTCTGCTCTATCGTCTGCTTTTCACTTTTTAGAGTTTACTTTCTATGTGCTCTTGTCAGACTAAGTTTCAGTGCGAGGACTCTAAGTTCCAGTTCCACGTACTGACTTTTTGATTAATAATGAAAAACTCTTGAGTCTAATTTCGAATTTCTTGTGTCTCCTTGTGCTTCTCGTGCTCTTGAAATCTAAAATTGAAAAACTGACATTCCCTAAGTAAGTTTAGGTTTCCTTCTTTCTTCGGGAAAACTCAGTTTCAAGAATTTCAAGCACGGAATCTCGGTCTGCTCAACCTCCATCTTCAATTTTCAGTCTATTATATCTCAATAAATCCAATACGAGGATTACATAAAGGACTATACTAGAAACATAAAACTAAAGTAAGTTTTGACACAACAAAACATCAAAGTAAAGGAATGAAACTGAAACTTAGTTTCTAATATATATATATATATATATATATATATATATATATATATATATTTATTTATATATAGGGGCTTAATCTAGTGAGAATAGAGCAACAGTCCAACAACCTCAAAGTAACAGCAAAAACAACTTTAAACAACAAATTTATTCACACTAATAAAAACACAAACAACTAGCATACAAGCTTCACATTTCCCCCAATATCTAGCAACCTACTAAATGAATTTCCCGGCAACGGCGGCAAAAACATGATGCACAATAAAAAATCATACAAATTCTCAATGCACACACAAGGTTTAATTATCATTTCAGGTCCTTCATCCTTTCGCCTGCTAGATTACCGGGATACTATTATAAAGTCTAATAGCTAGGCAAAATAAAATCGTTGAGTGATTTCTATCAAACTAGGCAATCAATTTAAACCTATGCTAACAACATATAACAAGCAATGAATTAAACCAAAAATCAACATCCAATCTCAATCAATCAAATCAATTCTCTCCACACTTTGGTAAACCAAGACAAACAAATACTCAAATGAGGTAGATAGGATGTTGAAATAAACGTATATGTAATCCAATTAGGTTAATCATTGTTATAAACACATTTTAATCCCTAGATTGATGATCAATTCATTCTAATATAGCCAATCCCTTGTCACGGCGAATTGGCCGTTGATGATGCTAGAAACTACAAGTAGTCACGTTATAAGTTCCTAACTCACTCCTAAAAGCTCGCAAATTATGGACCTATGCACTTCCTCCGCACAGGGATTGGATCGAGATACATATGAAGACATGTTATTCACGACACGCCTATCCGCATGTTGGCTGCAATGATTGTGTCAATTATAACCTACATTGGCTCTTACCTACATCTAGATGAATAGAAACAAGCTCTAGCATGCTTCAATCACAATGAGGGAGGTAAACAAACAATTATCAAACCTAATCTTCATGCATCCTTGTTCAAATCAATATCCTAATTCAATTAGAACAACATACCTCTCAATTGTAACAATACAAAGTTGAAATGAAATAAATCCATTACAATTGATAAGTAGAAAATGAAATCTTCCCCAATTGGATTTGCTTGGTCTTGATCTACCCCCTTGGATCTTCAATTCTTCTCCAAAGATGATGGATTAGCTCCTTGATACCCTTGGGTGAGGTTTGGAAGGAAAATGAAGAGGGAATCGTGGATAGAATTTAGGTAATTTCCCTTTAGATTTGACAAAAGTTCTCAAAATAACTGAATCTCCCCCTTTTATAACGAGTTGGTAGAGCCTCGGATCGCCCGGGATGAGAGATGATCGCCCGAGATGGCTTGAAATTAAGAAACTGCCAAATCAGCCCGATTAGGATCGGTCGAGCCAAATCAGGATCGATCGAGCCTCCTCTCTATTATACCCGGATGGGTCGAGCCAAATTTGGCCTGGCCGAGCCGAACCTCTGTCTGGCTCAGGATGGGTCGAGCCATTTTGGCCCGGCCGAGCCGTTCTTGATCTTCACAGCTTTTTCCTCCAAAACTTAGCCGAAAATGTTGTTTTATGCTCAAAACTCAACCTACACCATTCCAAACACAAAAACACGAAAATGCAACACAAGAACAACAAAAACATATGATATGGGAGTAAAATGGACACAAACATGCAAGTTCACACATCGAAAAATAGGTTATTTTACGCACATATCATAATCCCCCAAACTTGAACCTTTGATTGTCCTAAATCAAAATAAAGTAAAGCCGTTAATCGACCTCGTGAAATACCTCATAGCTCATCAAGATAATCTTAGCATGTCCAAGTAAAATGAGATTATCACCTAGTTTTGTGTCAATGTTAATGCTAAGGACATGAACCACTCATGAAATATGGATACAAGAAAAGAAAGCACTCCCTCACGTGTTTAGGGAAGATGTGATTCACACAATCACAAGATATCGAGCTTGATTTCCATAAGCTTACATCCATTCTCACCACTATACTACAATGAGTTAGTTTCTAGAATGAAAAAGATCTTTGCATAGGTTTTAATGTGGCTAACTAATAGGTGGGTGGTTTTGGGCCAAAGTAACTCATCTTCTCAATTTCCCCAAACCCCTAAACTTATGATCTTCAAACCACTTCAACCCGAGGCTTATTCACTTCACAACACTTTTTTTTTCTTTTCATTGTTTCCTTTTTTTTTTCTTTTTTCTTTTTCATCTCTTTTTTTTTCTAACACCATCTTTCATTCATTTCATGGTGCCTCTCTTTACTTTTTTCAAACTTTTGCACCAAAAAATTTTGTTAGTGCCTCTTTTTCTAGGATTCAAATCAATCCTTTCATTTCATAACTTCCATGCCTCAACATTTTCACTACAAAGATGCCAAACAATTCCCAACCCAACTCTCATCACAGTATTCACCCTCATACACTCTTTCCCCCCAAATTTTTGGTCCTAAAATTCTCAAAGAAAATTCACCAAATAAGGCTCAATCACGGGGGTCAAAGATATGAAATACAAATTTATGATTACAACCACCTTATACTCCCGGTGTGAAAGATAGAACTAAGAATCGATGGCCTAATATCATTTCCTAGTCACACACTCATGCCAATAGATAGAGAACGGATGCAAGTTCTAGATTTCGTGATCTCAATCTTGCTTCTCACAATCAACAAAGATATGAAAATATCTAGGCTCAAGACTCATAGCTTTTTTTCATGTCCTATACATTAACTAAACACAAAACTTTGGCAATTCAAAAGTTAAACTTAAGACAAGCCTTGACAACGAGATTCCGCCCTATCATTGGTTGAGGTAAACATCAAACTTCACCAAGTAAATCATGATTAAAACCTCAAGTCTAGTTCAGGTTCATCACACACACACAAGCACACAACAACCTAAAAAACAATCTAAATGCAATGAAACAATTGGCAAGAGAAACGATAGAATGCGTTACCCATCGGTAGCCACGATCGAACCGCCTCTCCAATGCCTTATTTGTACCTACTCAATAACAACACAAACACCACCAAACTATTGAGCATAAAACAAACCAATAAAGCTCTCATATCCACCAAACTATCCACAAACCAAATATCAACAATGATAAGACACTACCCACTAGCTCAACCATACAAACCAAACCAATAATCCAAACCACCAACCATGCATAATAGGAAATATTCAGTCATGCCAACTCATTAATAATTCCATCCATCATCAAATATCAAACAATAACAATCATAAACCATATTTACATCCAAAACCTCTTTCCACCATCATTCCACTATCAAAAATCTATACAAATAAATCATTTTTCCACTAGCTCCACCAAACATACCATCAATACCCATGTTCAACAAACAAATCCATTCAGCAAACTCAAACCCATGAAAATATCCATACATATCATCAAGATGAGCATAATCCAAAACATTCATCCAAGGTAGAATGTCAATATAGGTACAACCAAATCGAATTACTCAAATTCAAGGAAGAAATCATCCATCAACTAAACTAAACACAAGATAAAGGAGATAGGAGAGAGAAAAGAATAAACTGAAACATCGGCTGCCGCAAGCAACTTATCAAGGGAGATCTTCCTTGCAGCCCTCTTATCCTTCCAAGGGGGTTCAAGTATCTTTGCAAATTGGAATACAAATGATGAGGCTTCCTCTTCCAAGACTTGTGCCAAAGACGGAAGTATTTGAATATCCTTAAGTGAAGCACCTCAATTTCAACATTTTTCAACTCATCACAAAATTACACCGACTCCATGGTGCCTTTTCCCTCATCATCTTCATGAGATAACACCTCACTTCCAATCTTGAATTCTCTCCTTGGATCTCTTCTACCTCCGGTTCTTTAAACACAACTTCCTTACACATCACTACCTCATCCTCACTTTCATTATCCTCCTCACAATTCTCTTCGAGACCTATGTCCGTGTCAATTGGATGCTCTTCCACATGAGGCTTCTCACTCACCTTTTTCA
The DNA here is from genome assembly GCA_026898455.1 of Plectranthus barbatus. Classification (NCBI taxonomy): domain Eukaryota; kingdom Viridiplantae; phylum Streptophyta; class Magnoliopsida; order Lamiales; family Lamiaceae; genus Plectranthus; species Plectranthus barbatus. The sequence continues at coordinate 16,727 of JAPKLW010001765.1, read as the reverse complement.
ATATTTCAGATAATTGCGTTTTTAATTCGAAAAGGCTTCCCTCGAGCTTGTCTTGTCTCCTCTCCAAAGCTTCCCGAGAAGATCTCGCTTCTCTAATTCTTTCATGATCACGTCAACCCCATTCATCACAATGAACTCTTGTCATGATCAAGTCTACGTGGATAGTAGCCATTAGATGGGGGATAGTTCATGTTGTTCCGGAGGTCACAATTCCCCCATTTATCTCCTTATCTTTCATTTCTACACTCCTCTTCTTCATATCCCCAATTCGACTTCACCTTCTGATCATGCCTCCTCTCTTCCATCCATGGGTAGCTCTCTTTAAATACCAACCGGATTGGCCTCCTCGGTCGTTGTCTCTCCAACATCTTTGCTCTCATCTCATCCAATTCCCTTTGGAGATTGTTAAACCTCTCTGAGTGAGTTCCTAGATGATTCTCCATTTGACACCTACAACAGTCCAACAACCTCAAAGTAACAGCAAAAAGAACTTTAAACAACAAATTTATTCACACTAACAGAAACACAAACACCTAGCATACAAGCTTCACATTTCCCCCAATATCTAGCAACCTACTAAATGAATTCCCCAGCAACGGCGCCAAAAACATGATGCACAATAAAAACTCATACAAATTCTCAATGCACACACAAGGTTTAATTATCAATCCATGTCCTTCTTCCCTTCGCCTGCTAGATTACTGAGATACTATTGCAAAGTCTAATAGCTAGGCAAAAGAAAACCGTTGAGTGATTTCTATCAAACTAGGCAATCAATTTAAATCTATGCAAACAACATATAACAAGCAATGAATCAAACAAAAAATCAACATCTAATCTCAATCAATCAAATCAATTCTCTCCACACTTTGGTAAACCAAGACAAACAAATACTCAAATGAGGTAGATAGGATGTTGAAATAAACGTAGATGTAATCCAATTAGGTTAATCATTGATGTAAACACATTTTAATCCCTAGATTGATGATCAATTCTTTCTAATATAGTCAATCCCTTGTCACAACGAATTGGCCATTGATGATGCTAGAAACTACATGCAGTCACGTTATAAGTTCCTAACTCACTCCTAAAAGCTCGCAAATTATGGACCTATGCACTTCCTCCGCAAGGGATTGGATCGAGATACATATGAAGATATGCTATTCACGACACGCCTATCCGCGTGTTGGCTGCAATGATTGTGTCAATTATCACCTAGATTGGCTCTTACCTTCATCTAGATGAATAGGAACAAGCTCTAGCATGCTTCAATCACAAAGAGGGAGGTAAACAAACAATTATCAAACCTAATCTTCATACATCCTTGTTCAAATCAACATCCAAATTGAATTAGAACAACATACCTCTCAATTGTAACAATACAAAGTTGAAATGAAATAAATCCATTACAATTGATAAGTAGAAAATGAAATCTTCCCCAATTGGATTTGCTTGGTCTTGATCTACCCCCTTAGATCTTCAATTCTTCTCCAAGGATGATGGATTAGCTCCTTGATACCCTTGGGTGAGGTTTGGAAGGAAAAGGAAGAGGGAATCGTAGAGAGAATTCAGGTAATTTCCCTTTAGATTTGACAAAAGTTCTCAAAATAACTGAATTTCTCCCTTTTATAACGAGTTGGCAGTGCCTCGGATCGCCCAGGATGAGAGAGGATCGCCCGAGATAGCTTGAAATTGAGAAACCGCTAAATCAGCCCGATCAGGATCGGTCGAGCCAAATTAGGATTGGTCGAGCCTGCTCTCTATACTGCCAGGATGAGTCGAGCCAAATCTGGCCCGGCTGAGCCGAACCTCTGTCTGGCTCAGGATGGTTCGAGCCATTTTGGCACGGCTGAGCCATTCTGGATCCTCACATCTTTTTCCTCGAAAACTTAGCCGAAAATGCTGTTTTATGCTCAAAAGTCAACCTACACCATTCCAAACACAAAAATACGAAAACACAACCAAAGAACAACAAAAACATATGATATGGGAGTAAAATGTACACAAACATAGAAAAATAGGTCATTTTTACGCACATATCAATAGATTAAGAACCGTAGCCTAGGAACAAAGTTCACACGACACAAAAGCAATGTTACGCGGAAGCCAAATTGATACATGGTGGAAATCTAATACCTTAGAAGTCGACCCTAAGAGAATTGCAAATTTAAACCAAAGCGAACCGCTATGTCCCAATAAGCAACTCACCTGAACAAAGATGGATATAGTGAAGACGCCAAAAATGGATGTGAAAGTTCAGTTGATAAGTCAATTTTTTTATTTCAAGGTAATCCATAAAAATTCATGAGCATTTAGAATCGTAGAAATATCTCACAATTCTTATTGAATTGAAATTTTATAACTGAAAACTAAATTAAAAATGAAAATAACATGTCCTATTTATTGAGAGAAAATTAAATATAATCCTAATCAAAATAAAATAAAATCATAAAAAATCTTGCTAAAAACCAAATCTAATAAATAATAGAGATATAGCAAAACAAATCAAATATTCTATTTTTGTCAAAAATATCTTGATACATTTTTATCTTTCGTAAATCACAACTTCAATAATTTATTTAAGTACACATGACTTTATTAAATTATTTCATTTTAGGCCCTTTAATAGTTTAATTAAAAAATAACTTAATTAAATTCTTCAATTTTATACCACTTCAATTCTCACCACCCAAAAATCTTTTGTAGGGTTCAAGAGAAAAATTCTTACCTACGATCCTTATTCTCATTATCATCCATACTCACGAGTCGTTACGGAAAATTTCCTTAAATGATATTTTTATCGCAAGAATCCATCCACAACAAATATGCAGTATTAATATTTAAATTTGAATTTCACAAACTTTGACAATCTTTCTAAATTTGAATGTATATTTAAATATTTAATAAAAATTAAAAATCATAAATAAATTAATATTTACTCGAACTCAAACTTTTCTCATTCTTTTATTGATAGTAGGGGTGTGCATCACCCGATCCGAACCCGAAAAACCGACCCGAACCGATGGTTTCGGGTCGGATCGGGTCGGGTCTTGAGTGGTCGGGTCGGATTTCGGGTTACAAAAATTCACCCGATTAATTTTCGGGTCGGGTGACGGGTTTAGTGGTTCGGGTTCGGGTGCCACCCGACCCGACCGAAACTAATATTAATATATTTAATAGTGTAATATATTTATATTATATAAACATAAAAGTCAAATTAATTAGATCCCAATTCCTCCCAGCCCTAATTTACGTAGCAGAGCCAGTCCCCAATACACCAAACCACGCCTCGCAGTTCCGTCCAGCGTCCGCCATCACCCACCACCGCTCGCGCTGCCACACATCGCTGAAACGCCGCCCTCGACTCCCTGCCCGCCGGCGTGCTTGCGTGGCTGCGTCTTCGCAACGCCGCCCTCGACTCTCTGTTGCTGTGCTACCACCACTTACTACTGCTCGCACCCAGCCAGTCAGCCACCCCTCCATCCGCTCGAGCTCGACTCTTGTGCTGCACCACCAGCCACCTAGCTGAGCCGCCTTGCGCCTGCGGTCGTCCCTACTGCACGCACCCAGCCACAGTCGCTGCTGCATCGCGTCTGTGGAAAAAAAAACCCTACCTAAATTCCCAAAAATCGGGTCAAACCCGACCCACCCGACCGAATTTCGGGTCGGGTGATGGGTCGGGTGTGGGGGGCTGTCGGGCGGGTTTCAGGTGATGAGGATCGGGTTTCGGGTTTAGTTCGGGTCATGAATTTCGGATCGGGTTTGACCCGACCCGACCCGTTGCACACCCCTAATTGATAGTCACAATATTTTTTTTAATGTAACATTATGCGCATTACCAATAAGTGTAAAAATAAATACTTTATAAATGTTAAAATTTTAAATCTTAAACGTGTGCTACTTTAACACTCTAACTAGAGTATCACTAATTTATGAATACAGTGCTATCAATTTAAATTTTAACTTTGTTAATTATTTAATTTTAATAAACAAGTTGGAACAAGAGCCGACTCTGTGCCTATATAAAAATGGTGCTCAATTTTACTATTATAATTATAAAAAAATACTAATATAATTAAATAATAGAATAAAATAGAACTCCGGTCATCTTTATTAAAGATTTGTTCAAGAATTATAAATCAGTAAATCACTAAAAATTCGTGCTCTTTTATATATTAGGAAACCATAAAAATTTTGATTATATTTCATCTATAAACGAACCTTAAATAAAATAAATAACTTTAAATATGATATAAAGCAAAATGCATAAATATCATTTATAGATAATGTTGGGAAATCTGTCTAAGGTTTCCTTTCCCAGTAGCTTACTTGTTTAGATTATAGTTTTGGTGGATCAAATCCTAAGTCCTACCAGCGTCAGTTGTCTCTACATAGCTCTAGTCTTAAATGTAAAGTCCTGTTTAGGTCTTTTGAGTTGTAAGTCGCAGCTGACAAAGACTCATGCTGACACTGTTCACCAGCATGAGAAGAGCTTACCACTGGCTACTGTTCACCAGTTGGGAAAAGTCTCATCAGCAGGCGGCTGACAAAGACTCACGCTGACACTGTTCACCAGCGGTGAGAAGTGCTTATGACTGGCTACTGTTCACCAGTTGGGAAGGGTTTCATCAGCAGGCGGCTGACAAACCTTACCAGGAGAATACGTGTTCCTACTTACACTATTCACCAGCGGTGATTTCACCAGTCATGGGAGATTCCGAAAAGAGTTAACATCCAGACTTTTGGTAGACTTTGATTATGCCAGGGCAAGTCACCAGTAGAGACTGCCAGCACAAGATCACCAGTATGATCTACCAGTCAGATGTTACCAGCAGAATTCCAGATTCTCTCTCCCCGCGTAGTAGAGACAAGAAGAAGATTCTCTGAGGAATCGACTGACAGAATATGACTTTAAGGAAGGATAACTTAAAGTCTATCAGTCACAAGACGCCAGTCTTATTCCTCGGACTGACTAATAGAGCCGTTCTGACACAAAGAGATATGTGTTAGATAAAGCGGTCAAAGGTATGGTTCCTTCCGAAAAAACATACCTGCCGCCGTCAGAAGGACATCCGAGGTCTGACACCTTTCCGGATGCGTCCAAACGGCTAGAAAGTTTGAATCGGTTCCTGCGGCTATAAATACGTCGCAACCACCAACATTCAAACATTAGAGATCTATTAGATTCCACGAGCGATTGATTCCACGACTCTACTCATCTGCTCAACCACCGAAAGAACTGAAATTATTGCAAGATTGCATAAAGTACTTTCGAGGCTTTTCATAAAGCTTTCCGTGTGTTGATTTATCAAACACGAGACTTCAAGCTTCAAGCTTGTAAGTTAAAGATCTCACTTGGTGTTCTTTCTCATTCGAGAGAGTTCACAGCAGCTCCTGTGCTCACCAGCACTCGAGTTATTACGGGCATTCTGCCGTAGAGACTGTTACGTTCTTGGGAGAACTAAAACACCCAGCTAGCTGTGGAGGTTGAAGTGACGTGCTCGCACTCCATTAGCTGTGAAGAGTTGAAGAAGGATCCAGGACCGGGAGCGGTTGATCTAGTGAACTGGTGGACGAGGCATTCACCAGCTAGAGATAGATCGTAGGACACCTGTACCTGATTACTCTTAGTGGAATTTCCAGTGCTTCGACTGGAGAGTGGACGTAGATCGATTGATCGAACCACTATAAAATCCTTTGTTATTTATCAGCTTTCTGCATTTCATTCATATTTTAAACCCAGCACTCAAGTGCTGGAGTATATCCTGAAACTGATAAATAACCGTGCAAACAAGGCTAAAATATTCTAAGTATTGAATCACCAGCTGACCAGTTGTCAGCTGCGTACTAAGTAACCAGCACCAGCTGACCAGTTGCCAGTTGTCAGCTGTGTGTAAGTAGCGTGCAAGAAAACAATTAACTTTAATATTATTTCCGCTGCGTATCGTATTATTATACTCTGAAAAACCGGGACCAACAAGTGGTATCAGGTGCGGTCGGTCTTTCTAGACTGGTCGTACACTGAGTCGCTTAGGACCGAGATCCAAGTTTCCTTGCACTCTACTCTTTCTGTCAGTTGATTAGCTCAGGTACACAAGATGAATATCCCGAAGCTGCTCAACTACAATCCTGACAAGCCCGATATATGGCGAAAGAGGTCACTCATTCAACTGAAAAGCGTCCATCCGGAGATGAAAGACGTGCTGGAGAAAGGGCCGATCGAGATCACCAAGACAAGGCACCAGTTAGGAGATCAACCAGCCGCTGAGATCCCAAAGCCCCCAGAAGAATGGAACGCTGAAGACAGGAGGCGGAATCAGCTGGACTCCGTTGCTCTCGAGATGATCTTATCATCTCTTCCAGAACTGCTGATGGAGGAAGCCCTCCAGTTCGACAGCGCCAAGGCAGTCTGGGACTACCTTGATAGTCTCTGTAAGGAGACAGATCAGATGAAGCGCAACAAGTTGCAAGTTGCGGTGGACAAGTACGAGTCATTCCAGATGCTGACTGGTGAAACCATCAAGGAGATGGAGGCTAGATTCTATGCCATAGTCAGCGAGCTGAAGTCCTTGGACAAGGAGTACTCGAATGCAGAGCTTAATGCAAAGATCCTGTCAAAGATGCCCAAGGAGGACTGGTTTGTGAAGACCACATCTCTTAAGGAGAAGGATCTATCCAAGATGACTCCCAAGGAGCTATTTGCTCAGCTCCAAGCACATGAGTGGGATATCCAAATGGTGAACAAAAATGAAGCCATTCGGACCGTTGGATCTCCCAGCATCAAAACACAAGACGAAGCCTACTTCGTCAAGAGGGATTTCAAGTGGAAGCACAAGAAGCCTTTCCACACTGACAGACCTGCTGGGCCGCACAACCAGCAGAAAGAGATCCCATCCCCGTCGGGATCTAACTCAAAAGGCAGCGAGAGCTCTATCGCAGATCTTGAGCAACAAATGAAGAGACTGGCTGTTCTTCTGGAGAAAGCCAAGTCGAAACAGGGAGTATCTCTTAGCTCAACTGATGGAAAATTCGTCAAGAGAGCTCCCCGCGCTTGTTATCAATGCCAATCCCCTGATCATCTTAAATTTGAATGTCCACAGGTGGACAAAGATGAGCGGGAAAGGCTGAAGAAGCTCTTTGAAGAGCGTGCATCGAAGGCCGTTGCCAAGGCGATGCTGACAAGGACAGAGGTTCCTGATATACCTGACCATGATGATGGAGAGTATGAGTCAGATGAAGAGTCAGAAGAGGAAGCGCTACTGGCGTTGATGGTAGCTTTCGGAGAGGAAGAAAATGAAGAATGTGCTGACAGTGAGGCAGAACGAGCACTTGCCGCTGATGATGAGGTACAATCTGTTCCCTCATTGCATATCATGTCAGCACACACTCTAGACGACTCTGAGTCGCATTGCTCCGACTCAGAGGTTGTCACCATAGATATTCTTCAGGAAGAATTTCTTAAATTTTACGAAATAAAGAATATCTTGGCCAGCGAAAACACCTCGCAAAAAAATCAGATTTCTATTTTGACCAATGAGATTGAAAAATCTAGGTCAATCGGTGAAGAGCTAGCCACTCTGAAAAAGACTCACTTTGAATTGCTTCAAAATTTTCAAATTGCAAAAACTGAGCGAGATAATTTTCACAACATCGTTCTGGAGCAAGAAAATAAAATAAATTTTTTTGAATAAAGGCTCCAAGGATTTGGAAAAGGCTCTAAGTCATTGGAGAAAGCCGACTGATAAGTCCGGGTTGGGATTTATAAAGGATTTGAGCATAAACCAACCCGAACTCACAGCTCATAAGGGTAAGGGCAAACTGGTAAATGCATCAGCACCAGCTGGCAAAACCAGTCAGTCCCGTATGGCTGATCAGCACAGGAATAATAAGACCAGATACATAGGTGAGTCATCATGACAAAATCCTCAACTGGCAAAATCCTCTGCTGACAGGACGCCAGCATACCCTAAGACGCAGACTAAGCCGAATAATTCTAAGGCAATGAAGTCAGCGTCAGCTACCAGTGGAATCCGACAGCCAGCACCAACTGTCAAGAGAATCCACGCACAACCTCATAAGTATGCCAGTCACCAGCATACTTACAAGGGATCCCAATCTCAGAGAAATTCTGAGAGAAGGACAATACCTGATAGGAGGAATACCTATCAGAGGCCTGAGCCCAATCACAAGTTTTCTAAAAGGGCAGTGAAGGCTAACCATGGTGGTCCACGCTCTCAGAGACCACCAAGGCAACACAATGTACCGGAAAAACATTTCCGAAACTCTCAGCGGAAGCGTACTTCCAAAGGAGATACACACACAGCCACACCTTCCCAAACCAATCTCATACATTATTTCAAAAGGAAGGGAAAGGCGGCTGATGATATCAGCAAGGATAAAACCAAGCTGAAAATCACTAAAGTCTGGATTCCGAAAGGAATTATCCAGCGATCTAACCCTGCAGGACCCGCAGATGATCGGGGACCTAAATGAATTCCATTTCTTTCTTGCAGGAACTAGGTCATGCAACACAGCTTCAGAGGTCGAGCGAGTGGATCATTGATAGTGGTTGCTCGGCTCATATGACTGGTGAAGAATTCTTGTTCTCAGAACTCACCAAGGTCAAGGGACCTCCAGTCATATTTGGTGATAACTCCAAGGGCAGAGTTATCAGCAAGGGCTGCATCAAGAAGGACGATGTCAGAATCAGAAATGTATCCCTTGTTACCAACCTCAAGCACAACCTCCTGAGTATCAGTCAGCTGTGCGACAATGGATATACAATTACCTTTGATAAATCAGAATGCCAGATCAAGGATGAGAAGACTGGCGAGATCAAGCTGAGAGGTATTCGGAACGGAGGACTTTATACCATTGACTGGCAAAGTGGGAAGACAGATTCATGCTTCGTGGCCACCAGTACTATGGAAACTAACTGGCTGTGGCACAAAAGGTTGAGTCATCTGAATTTCAGAACTATCAACTACCTGGCCAAGCATGATCTTGTGGAAGGACTTCCCAAGGGAGGATTCAAGAAGGAAGGAATTTGCAAAGCATGCCAGCAGGGCAAGCAAACTAAGAGGACTTCAAGAACCAGTCGCCAGTCTGCCCCAGTACCAGTCGGGTACTCAAGTTGCTACATATGGATCTCTTTGGACCAGTAGCACCTCAAACCATTGGAGGAAGACGTTATTCGATGGTGGTAGTCGATGACTACTCGCGCTATACATGGGTAAAGCTTCTCAGATCCAAGGATGAAGTGAAGATCATTCTTCCAGATTTGATTGTCAAAGCACAGAAACAGAGAGAAGCTACAGTAAAGCGGATACGGTCAGACAATGGGACGGAATTCTGCAACAGTCTGCTGATGGATTTTTGCGCGGAAGCCGGCATTAAGCATGAAAGATCAGCACCAAGGCAACCGCAACAGAATGGACTGGCAGAACGTAGGAACAGGACGCTGAAAGAAGCGGTCCGGTCCATGCTGGCAGAATCCGGCTTAGGACAGAGTTTTTGGGGAGAAGCGTTGGTGACGGCTTGCTATACTCAGAATAGAAGCGGGATCAACGACAGACTCAAGAAAACTCCCTACGAAGTTTATTTTGGTCGTAAGCCTTCTCTAGATCATCTTCGTGCTTTCGGTTCACCATGTTATGTCCATAATAATGGTAAGTCGAAGTTAAATGCTTTTTCGCCTAAAGCTGATGAGGGTGTCCTTGTCGGATATGGACATCCCTCTCACAAGGGCTATAGAGTATTTAACAAGACCACCAAACTTGTGGAGATAACATGCAATGTTGTTTTTGATGAAGCTACTTTAGTGCGCAGGACATTACGACAACTGGCTGAAGATGTTCCTGAGGTCAATGATGTCGTTGATCAGTTGGGCAGGAATTCTTCCAATGCTCAACCAACTGGTTTGACTAGACCTATGACTGGATCATCTTCACAACCAGTATCCTCGGTTGCCCATCAGCAATCCGGGAGGGTCGGTGATGCAATTGACCTTGCTGAGACCTTACACTCAATCACCTTGAGTGGAACTGGCAATAATCCAGGGGGAACTCCATCTGGAATTTTTGAACCAGAAGACGGTGAACCAGCTGGAATGGATGCACCAGCTGACGGTGTAATTATTGCCGAAGGATCAGGAGAACAGTCAGAGAGTGAAGCTGACGAAGAGACTGTTCCAACTGGTGAAGGTCAACCACCAGTTGCAATACCTGCTCCGACTGGTGAAGTTCAGGAAGCACCAGTCATAAGGACAGAAGAACCAACGCCAGCAGATTCTCATCTTCCCAAATGACTGAGAAATCACCCATCCGAGGCTATTCTCGGTAATCCAGAAGGTTCGGTTCAGACTCGACACGGCAGTGCGCTTCTGACTTGCTTTATTTCTCAAATGGAACCTACTTCCATAGGAGTTGCGCTAGAATCTGCTGATTGGATTAATGCCATGCAAGAAGAGCTTGCAGAATTCACTCGCAACAATGTTTGGGACTTGGTAGAGAGACCATCACATCAGTCAGTGATTGGCACCAAGTGGGTTTTCAAGAACAAGCGAGATGAGAATGGCATTGTAATCAGAAACAAAGCTCGTTTAGTCGCCAAAGGTTACAAGCAATGTGAAGGCATCGACTTCGACGAGACCTTCGCACCAGTTGCAAGAATGGAGGCGATACGGCTGTTCCTTGCGTATGCAGCGTATCATGGTTTCACGGTATTCCAAATGGACGTGAAGAGCGCCTTCTTGAATGGCGAGCTAAAGGAGGAAGTATATGTCGAACAACCTCCAGGCTTTGAAATAGGCACCAAAGTGTACAAGCTGAGAAAGGCCCTGTATGGATTGAAACAGGCGCCCAGGGCTTGGTACGAGACGCTGTCACAGTTCCTAATCAGTAATGGATTTAGGAAAGGGAAGATCGACAGGACTCTCTTCATTATCAAGGATGCTGATGATATGCTAATGGTGCAGATATATGTCGATGACATTATATTCGGGTCAAAGAATATGTCTCTCTGTGAGAAGTTTTCTCAACTGATGCAGAACTCATTCCAGATGAGTATGATGGGCAAATTAACATACTTCCTAGGACTCCAGGTCCAGCAGTCAGCTGATGGGATTTTCATTAATCAGCGGAAGTATGCCAAGGACCTAATTCAGAAATATTGTCCAGAGAAGACTAAGGCTCTCAGAATACCGATGAGCACCAGTTGCCAGATCTTTCTTGATGAAGAAGGAGAATCAGTTGATCCTTCCAGCTACAGAGGTATTATTGGATCACTTCTCTATCTGACAGCCAGCAGACCCGACATTTCATACTCAGTCGGAGTGTGTGCCAGATTTCAAGCCAATCCAAAGAAGTCACACATGGAAGCTGCTAGGAGAATAGTGAAATACCTCAAAGGAACTGAATCACTTGGCTTATGGTACCCCAGGAATGATGAGCTTACACTCATTGGGTATTCAGATTCAGATTTTGCTGGATGCCGTATAGATAGAAAAAGCACCAGTGGTACGTGTCAGTTTCTAGGACACAAGCTAATCAGCTGGTTAGCAAGAAGCAACACTCAGTTGCTACATCTACTACTGAGGCTGAATATGTTGCCGCTGCCAGTTGCTGTGCCCAAATTCTATGGATCAAGCAACAACTGGAAGACTATGAAGTGGACACTGGTTGTGTGCCCATCTATTGCGACAACAGTAGCGCTATGTGCATAACGAAGAATCCGGTTCATCACTCTAGGACCAAGCACATAGATATCCGACATCACTTCATACGTGATCATGTCGAGAAGAAGGATATCAGCGTAGAGTACATCAGAACTGACGATCAACTGGCTGATATTTTCACCAAACCTTTGCCAGAAGCAAGATTCAAGGAGTTGTGCATCAAACTCGGCCTTATGGAGATTGATGCAAGCCCTAGTGTTGAGGAAGAATGAGTCCCAGCTCTCATTCCGTTCTTGATTTTCTGAAGGATGCTGATTAAGACTAAGTCCAAGCTCTTAGTCTTCCTGTTTTCATTAGTGGTAGCTCAAAACCACAGGTGGTATCTACTGGCAGAACTTATTCCATAAACAACGAAGGAAATGAGTCCCAACTCTCATTTCGAATTTGCCAGCAGTTATGCACCATCAGTCGAAGTAAAATTGGGTCCCAGCTCCCAATTCCAAGCAATAATGAAGAAGTGAAGAGAAGATTATGCGGAATGAATTGAGTCCAAGCTCTCAATTCTTTCAATCTTTCAAGTTGTCAGCAGACAACTGGTGATATATCCACGGGAACTAGTTGTGAGTATCAGTTGTCAACTGGTAAGAAGGCCATACTGGCAGGGGGAAGTATGCGACTGGCGTATACTACTGATGACCTGGTATTCTACTGATGACCAGTTGAGTCCCAGCTCTCAACTGACGGTCTCTTGAAGTCCAAGAGTCGTGCCAGCTGTCGCAGAATAGCGGGAAATGTTTAAGATTGGTATTGCGTGTGCATATCTTTGAATTTAATGCGGCATTTAATGCCACATTTAATGCGCACAGTGACTGCGCAGTCAAAAGCACTCTCGCGACCAATCAGCGTGTGCCATGTCAGCTACACGTACAATTCCACGTCAGCACGACCACGCACGTCGCCTACAGGGAATCGTGCCTGCTGATGACCGTCGATTCTCACTTTTGACGAATTCATCTCGACCATCCATCCCAGCATGGCACCAGTATAAATAGCGTTTATTGGTGATCGGAAAAACTCTTATCATTCCTTCATATTTTTTCGAACATATTTTCCGTTCATCTTCCTTCAAGATTTCCAAACACTCATTCCCTGAAAACATGGCATCTTCTTCCAACCCTGCTGATAAATCATCTTCTTCTACTGAGTCCTTAGACTTACCATTAGCCGAAGCTCATATGCCAACCTTCACTGGCATTGTAAAAGAAGAAGACATAGATTATACCTATCCATTCAGCAAGCTCGTTTCGCTGAATAAAGCAGCCACCCGACATCGCCTCTCTCACGCATAGATTCGCACAGCCCAAGTTCAGAAAGAGAAGATTCTGAACGACAAGTTGGCCGAGAAGCATTTCGGCGAGGAGCTGATGGAGATGATCGACCACGAGCAGCTCCGCCCGTACTTGACGGCAACCCCCAGGAACTTCCACCCACATCTGTTCGCCGAGTTCTATGCTCGCGCGGTGATTGCTGACGACAGGAAGTCCTTCACCACGTCGGTGTTCGGACACCTGATCACTATTGACGTAGAGTACCTAGCCAACCTCTTTGGGCTGAGGAGTACTGGTGAGGAGGTGGCGACGTACTTCAAGGACGATACGGTGGAGTTCAGGCGGAGGTGGACAGAATGGAAGAAGGAGGGAGTGACTGTCTTCAAAACTGGCATGAAGAAGTCAGAGATGGAAGAGTACTGGCAGATGGTGTGCGACATTGTTGTGCGCATGCTCCAGTGTGAGGTCGGCTCATATGCCGAACTAAGCCTGAAAAAATTCTCCATTATGTGCGCGCTGGAGGACGGCATATATGGCAACTGGGCCGAGTTCATCTTCGGCCGGTTGCTGGAGAATGTAGAGAAGAACAGTACGGTGAAGGCTGAAGGCAAGTTTCTCCACGCAGTGTCTTTTGGCCTGCGCATCAGCCACATTCTGGAAGTGGAGATGGGAGACCGGATCGACCGAGGGGAGCAACTGGTCGGATCCGATTTTATCCCAGTCACCAAGGTAAAACTTCCGGTCCCCGACTACAAGAAGCCACGCCGGCTGAAGGGGAAGACGGCTGTGGACCCCGATGAGTCTGTTTCTGAAGAAGATGCAGAACAGACAGGGGAGGAAGTACCAGCGGTGGCTCTCCCACTGCCAGCTGCGGCCAAGGATGAGCTGAAAAGGAAGCTAGAGGTTGAATCCTTATTCACCTCTATGGAAGAAGCAGTGGCTAAGGCAACCGGTATACATCCTCGGGCATCAGCACAAGTGCCAGCCCCCAGGCCCCCTTCAAGTAAGAAACCCAAGACCCACCAGCGCCAGCAGCCCCAGCCAGCTGCTGCCTATGACTCTGCGTCAGGGAAGATCTCAATTCCAGTCAAGAAGTCCGTCCTTGGACTGACTGAGGAGGAGACCATCGAGAAGATGACCCGAAAGAGGAAGAGGGTCCAGACGAGAGCTCAGAAGCTGGTGGAGCAAGCGAAAAAGGAACAACAAGCTTCCATTGTGAGGAAGAAGCAGGCTTAGGCCAGACTGAAGGCCTTGGCTGACCAGCGGAAAAGGGAGGCTGAGCTGGCAGCCCGCGATGAAGCCTTTGCGAAGATAAAGGCCGAGCAAGATTCTCAACGTCAGGCGCAACTGGCGGAGCAAGTGCATCAGGTGGCAAAGGGAAAATGGGGTGTTGCCCAAACTTCAAGTGACATGCCACCAGCACCAGCTCCAGGCCAGATCCTCTCTGAAGAATCCTTCACGCGCCTGATGGTCATGGGAGCTGAGGAGGACGTACTATCTCTTGTAGATATGTACCAGCCTGAGGAAGATGTGCCTCAAATCCCTCCACCCGCGCAAGGGGGTGGTGGAGGTGATTCTGAAGACCCACTGGCCGCGCAAGGGGGTGCCAGTGGAGGAGTTGTTGAGCGGGCGACCACCCCGGAAAAACTGGCGAGTTTCTCTGCTGATGAAGAAAATGAAGAAATGCCAAGGGCTGAGGAGCCAGCTGCGCCAGCTGAGGAGGTGATACATCACTCCATGGTGCAGAGGATGGAGCCCAGGGATCTATTCCCTAATTTTGAGGACGTGGCTCGTCATCCTGCCTGTCGTCCAAATCCTTCAGAAGCTTCTACATCTTCTGGGCGACCAGCAGCATCCTCCCCAGCGCCAGCACGACATGTGCGAACTGAAAGGAGGCCATACATGCTCTGTATCCAAGAGCATCAGCTGATAGATGAAGATACATTCCAATCGCGAGTGACAGGGGTACACCGGTGGGAGCACCGCGGGGACATGGCGTTTCAAAATTCACGAGTGCCTGAGCCGTCAGCATTCAACATTATCCCCATCAGCGGACTCCCCCACCAGTCAGTCTACGCTTCCAGGATCTTCGACTGGTGTCTGCCCCTGCACCCGATGGAGTATTACAACTACTCACTCTATGAGTATGCCGAAACCATCACAGCGGAAGTGGAGAGCGCTGTGGATGAGGAGATGATAACCAGGTATAGAGACCTGTGGCGAATGAATGCGGAACTGCTTCTGGAGTTCCGGAGGCGGAGGATATTCGACTGGTGCCAACGCCAGTTGACAGTGGAGAAGCGTGCCGTATTGTCTGCCAGGCTCGGGCTTGGATACTGGAGATCTGAGGAGGCCTGGGCAAATACATTCATGGATTCTGATCCTGAAAGCCACCAGCAGCTGTCGAACAGGCGAATTAGGCGCCGATTGAGGAAGATTGCAGAATACCGACAGCTGACTGGAACCTCCGGCCTCCCTAGGCCCAAAATGGTTAAGTTGCCATTCCTCCAGTTCCAGTGCACCAGCCGAGGGTACCAGATGATATACGCGCTCAAACGCATCAGGGTAATTGTCACTCTCCCACGGATCCCTCCCTATTTTGCTATTCTTTTTTACATGGCTGCCAGCGCTCTGCTGGTAGACCACATTGTGGAGGAGGATCCCTCCAGAGGTTGGTGGCTGACCACTGCCGTCCCATCTGTTCCTATGGTTTTGGGCGATCTTGTCCCTTATCATGAGGACTGGCAGCTGGTGGATTTCACAGCATCAGCTGAAGTGCCAGCGGAGGAGCCAACAGCAGCTGACGTGCCCGCGGAGCAGCCCGCCCCAGTGCAGGTACCAGCTGCGTCTGCACCAGAGATGGCTGATACCGCACCTGATGTGCCTTCCACTTCCATGGAAGTATCAGCGCAGCCACTCTCAGAAATTCATCCTCCTGCGCAACTTCTTGCTTACATCGACGCCAGGATGGATCAACGCTTCGCCACTTTCCAAGCCGATGTAGCGCAGCAAATGGAGTCCGTCACCGCCGGTGTTGCCACCTTTTTGGCGCGGATCCAAGAGGGGGAAAGTGCGCGAGCACTGGCTGAAGAAGAAAGAGCCAGGATCGTTGAGGAGGAAAGACGCCTTGCAGCTGAAGAAAGGCGAATTGCTGCTGAAGAAAGGCGGAAGAGAGATCAAGAAATGGCCGAACTTACTGCGATCCTGAGGTCTATCACAAGTTCTCGAACTCAGTCACCAGGATCATCTTCCAAGCCATAGTCTTGTGTCTTTATGTTTTTGTAAGTAAATCTGTTAGACTAGTCAGTTATCATTCATTGTACATGTAATTGCTAAATCTCTAATGGAATGTTAACTGACAAGTTGATGACAATCTCTTATTGTCCAACAATTGTCTAAGTTTTTACTTACCAGCTGAATTTACACTTCCAGTGTAATCAGCACCAGCACTCATCTTGCATGTTAAATTTATTTACATGCTTATTTGCTCTGATCTTAATTTCCATATTTTTAAACGAGCAATATCTTTCCTAGGTTGAGGGGGAAGATTTCTTTTAGTTAGAGCTGATGTTGAGGAAGTAATTTCATGGGTTTAGATCTGATAGGTTTCACTTGTAAAACCCTGAAATCCTTTGTAACTTTCCTCATCAGCTGAGTGCTCGCTGGTTAGGCTTTGATCGCACCAAAAAGGGGGAAATTGTTGGGAAATCTGTCTAAGGTTTCCT
>JAPKLW010001764.1:62563-154164 GCA_026898455.1 Plectranthus barbatus | reverse complement strand
ATTCATAATGGCAACTCGTGTTGTCCATCGTAGACTCAAACCCTACACTTACCCCATAGAGATATGGAATAGAAAGAAGAATTTTGATTGCCACTATAATTTTGAAAATGAACATTTAAATGACCTTCACACTTGAAACATTTGTCTTTCTTGCTATCTTTCTTTCCTTTGTTCCTCTCTCCTTTACCATTCTTCAGCTTCACGTCATTACGACGTGATTTAGAAGAACTCTTAGCAAGAGATTTGGAAAGACTTGATGACTTGATAATACAAGACTGCTCCCACTGCTTCCTTCATTCCTCTTTTCTTTGACATCACTCTCCTAACTCGGAAGCAAGTCAGAGTGACTCCAGAAAAGACGAAAGAAGCTTCTGCCAATACAAGATCCTTGAGCAGACTGTGAACATTATACTCACTCTTGTTTCTCTCAACAGAAATACTGAAGTCATCAAAAGACTTCGGTAGCGTGTTGAGTATCAAGTCAATTTTGACATCATTGTCAATTTGACCACCCATTAATGTGTACCCATCGATGAGCTAGATGAGTGATTCCACATGTTCACGCACTGAACAACCCTGACCCATTTTTCGTCTTACAATACGCTTGATAAGACTGGATCTAGCATATCCATCGAGCCCGCCTTATGCTACATCAAGACGTCGCATAATATCATGCGCATACCATACATCACTATAACAATGACGCAGTGCATCTGACATACCACCCATTGTCTGGCCATGCCATTTGACCACATCTACATGTGATACTTTCCACGCTCCTCGTCGGAAGATGCATCGGTCGGCAAATTTGGACAGGGAGTTTGCAGAACAAACAAATGTCCAAATGAATCCAAAAGTTTGACAATGTCACTTTTCCATCAAGGAAAATTCGGACCAGTCAAAGAATAGTGTACAATTGAATTAACGAGCGATGCAATAATAGACATATCTGAAAAACAAATAAGCGGATTAAAGTTA
Organism: Plectranthus barbatus; assembly: GCA_026898455.1. Taxonomy (NCBI): domain Eukaryota; kingdom Viridiplantae; phylum Streptophyta; class Magnoliopsida; order Lamiales; family Lamiaceae; genus Plectranthus; species Plectranthus barbatus. The sequence goes on along the minus strand of JAPKLW010001764.1, from coordinate 153,186 downwards.
ACATATACTACAAACGATTGAAACAAATATGCATAGAACCTTCAGATAAAAAAATGCAATTTGCTTCCTCCAATTGCACAAGCTAATCTACTGCAAGCTACTTAGTAGACGTTTACAGCAAACGCTCAACCAGACCAAAATAAATTCTTTAATTTCTCTCCATGCCAGGTATCCACCGGCAAAACAAATTAAAGTTGGAGATACTAAGACTTGTTCACCTGTCCGGAGCAGGGACATCATTCATGAGTTATACTCTAGGCAACATCTAAGCCAAATAACAACAATACTAACTCCGGATGTTAAAAAGTAATTTGGCATACGTACTCGACCCATACCGCATGCCCTTTATATTCTTTGTTATCTCATTTAGATTAATCTTAGAGACCAGTGAAAGTTGTCTCAATGCAAGCTACTTAGTAGACGTTTGCTCAGAGGCTCCCTTTTCTCATCTTAATCTAAATGTTTTATTTAGAAACCTCATCGCATTAGAACTGGTAAGTGACCTCTAACGCAAGCTACTTAGTAGACGTTTATGCTTCGAGATGCCTTACTTCCAATGAGAGGTCGTATTTGTGGAGGTCTAATAATTTTAGTTTGAAAAATAACCAAAATCGAGCTTAGTAGCACACATTATTTTATGTCTCATAAATTATGTCACATCTAAAATTCCATCATAAATTAATATGATCCCGGAACTTATAGACACAATTTTAACATAAAATAAATCAATAAAGCATGCTTAAACAGTAAATAAATAAAGCAAGTAAGCATGCTTTCCTATTATTTACTAGTGCGCACATAATAAATCACATCAGTACGAGAATAAATATAATAAACAAATAAAATTCTCGTGGCCCCTCAGATGCGATTACATAGAAATAAATTAAATCTAACTATTACAAGATTAAACTCTAATACAAATCTTCAAACTGGGCCACCGTTGAACTTGAAATCTGAATCGGGTTGATAAACAGCAATTTGGGCTTCCAAATTAGGGTTTCTGGTCCAATGTATCAACTCTGATATCAGATAGCGACTATTTTGATGTAACACAATTATGAAGACCAGTGTATCAAATGAACACACTTAATCCTAAATGCTTTTAGTATACAATCCCAACAAAATGATCGTTATTTTAAAGGAGACTCTAGTTTAGATGTTAAATTATTGGGTAAAGGAGTTGCCAACTCTGACAAAAACTCCAAATTGGCCAATCAGGGCAAGGGAAAAAAAACTAGTTTCTAAACTGAGCTCGGTCCCCATGTTTAAAAGTAATTTGGTTTCAAAACTAGATAAACATGGGATGAAGCCAAGTATGCCCAAGAAGTGGGTGAAACAGACCAAGGAAACCCACTTCAACATCTAAAATTGAGATTCGCAAGAAGTCAGTTTTCTTTCTGGATTCAAGAAATTCGAGGTCCTCTGTTAATAATTCTTATGAAAGGAGGGCTCATCCGAGTAGGAGGGACAACTACTCGAGGTCTGAGCCCAATCAATTTCCTATTTCAAGGGCTAGGAAGACTGCACACCCCGAACTTGGTTTCTGAGATTCATACAGAAAATTAGTTTCTAGGAACTCAGTTTCACGCAAAAATTCGCACACACACTCACCTACCATTCCTTTCCATGTGTATACTAATAGCATACATTAATTGAAGATGAGAATGCAATTCCAAGGAAAAGGGAACATGCAAACGTGAGTGCACCTGTGAGAGGTACAACACCACCGGCACGTTCATCAGTGCAAGATGCAGAACCACAAGTTGTTGCACCAACTGTTAACATGACACCGATGTCTCATCGTAGTGGGGGAGTTATTTTCCAGCTGAAAAGGTACATGTTCGTGGGTAAGTCTTCGGACTTGAGTCCTGAAGATGGACATGAAGACTATGACCCACTGACCTATGAAGAGGCAATGCAGGACAAGGATGTTGAAAAATGGCGTACCACCGTGGATTCTGAGATTGAATCCATAATTGCTATGGATGTATGCCAGAAAGCTGAGCCTCCTGAAGACTTTAGGGCCATAGGATGTAAGTGGGTATACAAGAGTAAGAAGGGAGCGGATGGAGAGATTACGACTTTTAAAGCTAGGCTGGTGGCAAAGGGTTATAGTCAGAAAGAAGGCATAGACTATGATGAAACCTTTTCACCCGTAGCTATGCTCAAATCTATCCGGATACTTCTTGCCATAGCAGTGCATTTGGACATCGAGATTTGGCACATGGATGTCAAAACCACTGTTCTAAACAGTTACCTTGAAGATAGGGACATCTATATGCAGCAACCCGAGGGTTATATGCACAATGGCGAAGAACATCTTGTCTGGAAGCTTAAGAAGTCCTTGTATGTACTTAAGCAATCTTCAAGGTCGTGGAACTTACGTTTAAACGACGTGATAAAATCCTATGGATTTTCACAATTTGAGAACGAAAGTTGTGTATACCGACTTTGTGTCAGTGGGAGCATGGTTTTCCTTGCACTATATGTGGATGACATACTCCTATTTTGAAAAAACGAGGGAGTGATCTCGGAGATTAATAGTTGGTTATCCGAACAATTCCAAATGAAGGATTTGGGAGAAATTGGGTACATCCTTGGGATTAAGGTCTTACGGGATCGTAAGAAAAAGATGATAAGCTTATCCCAACCATCCTATGTGGATACTGTGATAGCCCGGTTTAACATACAACTCGCCAAGAAAGGCTTGCTACCTTTCAGACCTGGCTTACATCTTTCACTTGGTCAGTGTCCTGAGACACAAAAGGAGAAAAATGAGATGAGTCTTGTACCATACGCATCTGCGGTGGGTAGCCTCATGTATGCTATGTTGTGTACCAGGCCAGATATTTGTTATGTCGTTGGCAAGGTAGCGAGATATAAGTCTAACCCTGGACAGACGCATTGGACTGTGGTAAAGCACATCCTTAAGTATTTAAAGAGAACTATGAATTATTGTCTGGTTTATCAAAGTGAGGATTTGTGCCTTGTGGGTTACACAAATTTGGATTTCCAAGGGGACCAGGATGAGAAGAAATTGACCTCAGGTTTTGTGTTTACCTTGGGAGGTGGGGCTGTATCCTGGAGGAGCGCAAAGCAGAAATGCATTACTGACTCCACCATGGAGGCGGAATATGTCGCCGCCTCTGAATCTTCAAAAGAAAGGGTATGGTTCTGGAATTACCTCTTGGAGTTGAATGTGATTCCAAGTTTGCCTAAGAGTATCACAATTCATTGTGACAACTCTGGTGCAGTGCAAACTCGAATGAACCATGGACTCACAAGGCGAGCAAACACATAGAGAGGAAGTACCACATCATACGATAGATCGTATCGAGGGGCAATGTGCAGATCAAGAAGATTGACACTAGAGACAACCTAGATGATCCATTCACAAAGTGCTTGCCACAGAAGGTTTACGAAATACATATTCGTGGACTAGGTCTGAAGTGGATGCCTACCACTAGCAGTGGTTAATGTAATGGCTAGGCTAAATAGACGCACTGTATACTCTATAATAGTGAGTGTAATACTTTGAGTATAAGTGGGAGATTGTTGGGTTTTGTATACAGAAAGCATCTATTACGATGAGTATACATTCAACGAAATTTCCTATCTTTTAAACAAACTTACATGCGAGTAACAACGGTATCCTCTTATCTCACCGATAGGGACGATCATACGGCGTGTTGTAGATCATAGAAGACAGTATGATCACTTGACCTAGTGAGATATAAATATTATCACAGTCGAGACAATGTACGAGGATAAGTCTGTCGATGTAGGCTGCAGCATAGTCGGAAAAATGTAATCTGTCTTGATTACATGATATGCTGGTATGTGCGGTTGCGTATTGATTCGACCACAGTGAGATGTATTCTACTGTCTGACATAAGAGAATACAATATCTCAATCTTGATTGAGTCCAAACCCTAATGAAAGTGCAGGGGTATGCACGACTTGACTGTTGCTTTGACTTGCCATGGTGGAGAGCCTGAGTAACGTGCTTGTATAGCCGTATCTTTGTTAACAGCAGTTCGTGTATTACAGCCTCAGACTGGAGTTAGGTTACCATATCCGAGAAATAGGATGGGGACATTCCCCGAGGAGCTCAATAACATTCATCGTGCTAAAGTCCTGCAGGCTGATTAAGTTCAAGCACGAGTGATAAGGTTTGAGTGGTAATTCTCCAGAAATAAGAAATTAATTAATTGTGGTAGCTAGTCAGAAGCTCCAATAAATTAATAAATGTCCAGTAACCTTAAATATGAGGATTCTCAAGTAAATGCATCTCGTTCTCATAACGTGGTAATAAAAGGGTAAGTCAGTATTAATTCTGTGGTGAAAAATAATTAATATTAATTAATTAATTAATTGTATCCTGGGTTGTGGACATGGGAATTAATTAATTGTTAGGCCCACTTTATTATTTGCATTATGTCCCTGGCCTGACCTGATTAAATATGCTGAAAGAGGCCCAGTAGCCCATTAGGGTTGAAACCCTAGGTCTATAAATAGACAGTCCTCTCTCTCAGTTTGTATGACAATTCAAATCAGTTGAAACCCTAGAGAGAGAGAGCAGTGGGCAGCGCATCTCGTGTGTTCGGGAGGAGAAGAAATTTCACTTTGGCTTGCACATTCATAGTTTTGTGGAATCTTCACCAGTAGCAGGATTGAACAACATTGGGATACAGATCTGAAGATCTTCTCTGGAGAACAGATTCTCTCTCCTTTTCTCTTTGTTAATTAAATCTTGAAATTAGATATGTTGCTAATTTCTCATTCCACAGATTTAATTAATTCGAGCGGTTGAATCAAGGGATTGGAATTCAAATGCAAAAGATCGGATCTAACACTACGGAGTTAAGGTAAACTCGAATCCACTGCATTAAATTCATAGCAGCATGCTAGGGTTTATCGTTTGTTTATTGTTCTCAACATCCATGAACGGTCTGGCTTATTTAGATTTGGTGATTTGGTTCGCCATGAAAATCCCTACAGGAAGAATACGGTGAGGAACTCTGCTCGAAAATCTGCCTAAGTGCGGATGCTGCTTCAATCCAAGACTGTAAACCAAGCCGAGCCTGATCCCGAAGTGAGAAGGGAAACAAACGCAGACGGATCACATCTTGGATAACTCCATTTTTCTTGATGGTATCACACACCTCCACGAACATTCAGAGATGGGTGTACGGATCCTCCACTGCTCGGCCACTAAATTGGTTCTGTTGAACCATCTGAATCAAGCCAGTTTTGAGTTCATAGTTATTGGCAGTGATACCCATAACAAATTCCTCATTGTCGGGTTGTGGTATGTACCTCCTTGCCATGGCATTTGGATCCTCATCATCGGAGTCCTCTTGGCGATGCCTTTCTCGTTCTCTTTCTCTCCTTGCAGCCTCGAGCCTGTCTGCCTCTCTTTCAGCCATCAATTGCTTGATGATCTCCTTCATGGGGTTGACCTATTAGACTAGAAGAAGGGCATTCCTTTGAGTAATGATTTATGTGTCGGGATCCTCCAAGGGTGGCATGGTATGGTCTTCCTCTTAATTTGGGTTGTTTTGTTGAGCCATGTTGGTGGTTGTACTTTGTTTTTCCTTGCTTTACCTTCTTCGGACTGTGGCCTCGATTTATGGGTCAAAAATTTCGAGTGGTTTGCCCCGAGCCCTTGTGTTCATGCAACCTGAGAAAAAGCAGTTTCAGAAATCAGCCTTTGTGTCAGCAACAGGGGCCCTATCGATCAACACGAATATTGTGGCTGTGTCAATCGACATGGACTGTGTCGATCGAAACAGACGCAAAAACCCAAAAAATCACCCACGCACACAACACGAAAAATTAAAACAAAAACAAAAATAAAAAATCAATCCAACAGATTCTAAAACAAAATAATAATAAGATAGAATCTAACAATCCCCGACAACGATGCTAATTTGATCGCTGCAAAATTTGCAGACTAATTATAATGCAGTGGCCAAATAAATTTATAACACCCTAAGGTGGTCGAACCCACAGAGACTGTATATCTAGACTATCCTAAGTACTAGCCATAGTTCTTAAACCATAGATGTTTGAGTGAATTGAAAAAGGGATATTGGTTTTGAAAATTAAAGATAACAGTGCAGAAAATTAATGGTTTTTGAAAACAGAATTTAAAGATAAAGATTTCAGGGCAGATAATCATATCATCAACATGTAAAACTCATCCACTCAGCAGTGGGGAATAAATTAGATTCTGGTAGATTAAATTCTTGGTTAGGCTATTAAACCCTAGATTACTAAATTGTGACTATCTCCTCTCGGTCTCAAGAACACAAAATTAGTCAATCTCGATAATTATCTAATTAAATCCTACAAATTGATTCATCCTTTTTAGACAGAAAACAATTTTATTCAATTCTATCTTCCTATTACTAATTTTCACCTTTCGGTCCTTCAATTATAACTTTCAAACTAGATTAATTTCATCTCTTTATCCTTCATTAATTCTAGATTCGATTTGAGTAAAAACCAAGAATTGAACCATGCTATTGAGTTGAATCATTTAATCATGCATCAGACAGATTATCAAAAGCCCTAGAACCTGTTACGGTTTCTAGCCACAAATCATGACTTGGAATAAAGAAAACATATTATTAATCATAAATTAACTTACAAAATAAAGATGAACCTTCAATATCTAGGAAAAAACGCCAATGTTGAATAATTCTAAGTATTGTAAGGGATTATAAGTGATCCTTTTCATGCCCTAATGAGTTTGATATTTATAGAGGATTGAAAACATATAAACAAGGTATTGAGATAAAATATCAAAAACAACCAAACTGGGAAAACTTGCTTATTCGGCTTTTGTGTCGATTGACACAGTGTGTGTCGATCGACACACATGCTATGTGTCGAATTGCCTTTCTTCCCATCTCGATCGAGCCATTTTCAACCTCCTTGTCGATCGACACAATGCGTGTCGACTGACATGCGTGCGAACATGTCAAGCTCTCTTCTTGCGCTGCTTCCGCGATATCCGACCTCTATGTTGGTCGACATACTCCATGTCGGTCGACATAGAGGTCCCGCTTCAGGATTTTGGAACATCTTCCAACTCCGTCGACTTTCTGTGTGTCAATCGAAGCAAGAACTCAGCAATCTCGACTCTTTTCACCATTTGACCTCTTTTTAGCCTAAAAAACCTACAAACGTAGCATGACAAGCATAACATCCTCTATAATGTGCTCATGCACGAAAACAACTAATAACAAACCTAATTGCACTAAAACTAATGAAAAAATATGGATAAGTGAGTACAAATATGAGCTTATCAGTGACCCTCAATCATACTACCCGGCAAATTGTTGGTCCCTTATAAGAATTCTAAGATAAACATCAGAGGATTTAAAGAGCTTGCACTTCACCAAGCTGGTCATTCTGCACCAGCTCAGGCATAGAATACTGGTTAGTTAGCGAGCTAGTAAATTTCTTAGTCAAAGCTTCAATGGGCAAGAGAGGTGCTTTGTAGTTAAAGTTTGATATTAGTCGTTGGTTTGTGCTTTGTAGATGAACGGTTGTGCTTTACTTTGCTTTACTTTATTTTGTTGTATTTAGATTTCGATTTTCCGCATACATGGCCGAGTTTTCAAAATGATGTGAGTGTGAATAAGGAGAAATCCTCTGGTCTTCATCTTACAATACCATGGAGCAGGCTTTGCAAACTGTCGGTAATAGCTCCTGCAACAATAGTTGACTATAAACAACATCAAAATTATCATTCAGTTCTACAAGAAATTGCATAAGCTTTTCACCATCATATAGATTTCTAAAAACAACATTTCTTATGAATTAATGTTAGTTCATTAATTATTTTGGTGTGTCGAACCAAGTGTAGAATCAGTTAGATCAATCAGACCAGAATAAAGTAATTTCAAATTTGTAAAATTGTATCGATTGATCTAGTTGTAATAGATTAGAAGTTACTTTCTCCAGAAGAAATCTAACAAAAACTAATTTGCTATTTCATTGGAGAAGCAGACACGTCACCAGTGGAGCTTATAAGGTGTCATTTGTGAAGTTTCAAATAGAACGAACTTCACAACTGATAAAGAGAAGAGTTAATCCAAGAATATATAGCATAGTCAATTGACCAAAAAGCCGTTCTTACATGATGTACACTTCCTTGAAAAGGTCTAAATAGCTGCAGACCTCTGAAAGCGTGTACAACAGCTAAAAGATGAAGCAGACCCAACACATTGAAGAAAACCTATAATTACTCAACTTGAGTATCAATTATAGGGTGCTAAGAACTTTGATTTTCGATCTAGTTCAACATTTCATCTTCTCGGTCAGTTTTCCGTGTCGCATGCATGAAACTCTTTGCACTCTTTACTAGAGCATCAATAATAAACGTATGGAGTAATAAATTACAGAAAAATTCTAATACATATAAATAATCATTGACATTAACATAACCAACGACCTTATTTTGATCCATCAAAATCCGATGACACTACAACATTTTGGAATAAATTGAGTGTCAAGTTCAATAAAAAAAATTATATAATTCTGTTTCCTTATACATCATATTTTAATGCTTGTTGCATTATAATTTGTTGCTTAATAGATTTCTCGTATTCTTTTTTTTTAAGGAATATAGATTTTCTCGTATTCAAACAACACAATTGGGATTTCATATAAAAAATAATTAAATTACCTATAATTTGATATATATAATACAATAAAGAAAACTAATTTTAAATTGATTAAATTATAAAATTCAATGATAAAAAAATTGTCTCAAATAAAACATATCAAGAAAAAATAGAGAGTTATCATTTGTCAAGCAAGGAGACATATCAAGCTACAACATAGAATGTATCAAAGGATAATATAACACATTATTTCTATTAACTGCACAAATTGGATGACGAAAATGCCCTAATATAATATTTTTAAAAAAAAATCAAAATTAAGATATTTTATTCAATCTCAATCACATATTTTTTTAGGTCTAATAAATTTGATTTATCTTTTTATGGGATTTCATAATGAATATTAATTTAGAATCTCAACTATATGAAATTAAATATCTCAAAAACGCAATATTAATTTTTGCATGTATAAATACAAAGTGTTAATATTAGAGAGCATGATGGGAAGTTGATTGTTACATTAAATAAATTATAATTAGCCCGAGGAGTTACCATCAAAATGCTTAATTAATCAAGTTTATTATTGAAACGAAATAGAAATATACTAATATCGTATTTTACATAATTCGGATTTAATTTGTTGCCAAATGTCAAAATTTTAAGTTATCATGTGAAAAATATTTCCATTAACCCTCTAAGAGGATTATTGAATTCGAAGTGCTAATTATTCATTTTTTCTTTATCATTTAACAATAAATGGGGCATTTGATATTTTTATAATATTAGGAAATGAGTTCAATCACTTCTTATGATGAAATCTCACGTGTAAGAACTTTTGCATAAAAGATTAGATTTATTTTTTTTTCGAATCGAAAGCTAATAATATTTGTCATAGAAAGGAAACAAGAGTGGACAGCTGTTTAATCAAAACTTTATTTCGGTTCATCTTATAAATGATCTCAATAATCATGACATTTTATACGCAAAACCATATATATTTTTTCTTATGTTACCAATACGAAAAAAGAAAAATGCAATACGTAGGAAAAAATTCGACTAAAGAAATTCGAATCAATCTTAATCATTAATTTTGAAATTTGAGCAAATTAGTTAAATATAAAAAAACTCGGATTTCAGGTAGGATTGTAAATAAAACAAATTGTTCGTGAACTACTTAGATTTCAATTCGATAAGAATTCGTTTAGTAAAACTCGTTTATCAAATAAATCAAACTTGAGCATAATAGTATTTGACTCAAGAGCAAGTTTGTTAGCTAAAATTAGTAAGAAATATAAAATAATTACTTTCATAAAAGTAATATTTTCATGATTTAAGAGTAATAGTAATGATAAATCTTTCTAGTAATGAGAAAAATCTGAATTATAGTATGAATAAGTTATTAATTTTGGAATTAATAACTTTTTATTTCAAAATAATAATGAATATTTTAAATATTCTAAATTTAGAAAGTTCGTTTAGGCTCGACTAAGACTTAATAAAGTTAATAAACATAAAATTATTTGATAAAAAAATTTTGAAGCTTGACTTGATACTAAACAAGTCAAACCTGAGCATTGACACTATTCAGCTCAACTCAGTTCGATTACACCTCTAATCACAGGCGATCCCTAGCCGAGCTGAGAATCTCAAATCCCCGTGTTTAGATGGAATGACGAGTAATCAGCAGCTAAGCGCCACCTAGACTCCGATCTAGGTAGCCGACTAGGGGGAATAAGGCATGTTAAGCACCGTCTAGTAAGTTCAGATAGAGAATTTTTTATATTCTTTTATAAAAATAATTAAAATTTATATAATTTAAATTTTTAATTATAAATAAATATATATTATAAATATTAAATATAAAAATTAGTTTAACAATTAATTACTAAATTAAAATATCTAGGTCTCACTCGAGTGCGCGACTAGCGCCTAGTTAGCGTCTAGTAAGTTCATAAAGCGAATTTTTATATATTTTTATAAAAATAATTAAAATTTATATAAATTTTATTTTAAATATTAAATATAAATAAATAACTTAACAATTAATTAAAAAAAATGTTTTGTTCCCACCTAACACTCGATCAGCGCCTAATAATTAATTTTTATAAAAAAATATTTGGAACCAACCAAAAAAATATCACTTTTTAAAAATTGACTACATTTACTAAACTATTATCTCCATTTCTTTATTCAAACGTTAACTATCTACATCTTCAAATCAATGGTTGAAATCATCCAATTCCTATTATTTGATTCTTATATTATCAATTATACACATACTTGTAGATTTATATATAGTATGATTGATTTCTTCAACCCAAATAGTTAATGATAATTATTCATAATAATAAAATTATAAAAATCTTCCATAGTTGAAATATTTATATTTACACTCAAATGTAAAATTAACTTCAATTTCAAAGTTAATAAAATAAAGTTTCCGATCGATTTTTCCAAAAAAAAAAAACCATACTTTCCAAGTTCCAACTGGCCAATTCCCATGCAACATATTTTATCAACGAGATTTAGCCAATAATATAAACGAATTAGTTTTTTTATGCACGATAAATAAATAAACATTATTCCAATCATTTTTCACAAGTTTTTTTTAGAAAATTTAATTACTTCTTGACTTAAAAAAAAGTTTTATTACTTCAGGTTTTTGTGGTTGGCCCCACTTCTACCTTACATCTATACTACAACGCAATTTAGTGTTAACATACATCCACTCTCACTTTGAGGAGGCGAAACCCACGCACGAATCAGATGCGAGCTCAGTGCGTGGACCTTATTTTGACAGGATAACGACCCTCCACTCCTAGCGCGTCGAATCCACGCTCAGGCAACCGTTTGACTAGGGTTTCGGGGAGTCGTATAGTGGGTAGTGATCAACATCGCACATTATTGCCTTACTGGCGCCATCTGGTTGGAGGAGTGTTTCTCTCTCTATACATACACATGCATGTGCGTATAGACGCTAAAACCTTGTTTCCATAGGGCATAGGGCGACAGTGAACTCCACAAAAAAAAAAAAAAAGTATTCACGCACAAAACGAGCTTCTAGTTCTCTCTCTCCTCTCTCTCAATGTCGCCCTTGTCTTCATTTTCGGGTTTCTCTCTCTACTGTAGAATCTCAGACATAGAGCTGTAGGGGGTTCTCGGTTGTTCCGGGTACGAATCCGTCCACATGACTGTCGAATCACTTCGGGAAAACCGAGAAGGTTGGTTGTTCATTTCATTTTCTGTCAAACGACGATCGTTTTTGAGTGGGTTGTGGAGGGATTTATCTCTGGGTAGCGGAGTTTGGATCTGATTTATCGATCCGATAAGAAAATGTTCATTTGTTTATTTATTTATTTTTTCGAGTAGATGTGTTTACAGTGCTGTTTATGCCTTTTGTTTATGGGCAAATTTTTTGTATTGAGACTTTTACTAGGTTTTAGCTGACTTTCAGCTAATTTTGACCTCATATACCGATTTATCTGAAGTGGGTTTTGATTTTACATTTACTGTGCATTTATTTTGCTGTCTTTTTTCGGTGTATATTTCTTTTCACGCTCTCATCATTTTATGGTACTTTCCTTGCGTTTTCTTTACTGTTTTTCCATGTGAAGTTGGTATGTTGAAAATGCGAACCTTTTTATGACTCAGTAAACCCTAATTCGAGATGGTGAAATCAAAGTGTAAAATCATGATTCGCAGTTCCATTTCTACGGCCGCGATTGCATGAGGTAGTGTTGTGTTTGAGTTAAGCGTTGATTTCTCTATTCTATCATTCAAGATTCAGAATTTAATTTTCCCCAACAGGAAAACCCTAGAATTGAATTTGACCGGGGGTTACTGTTATTTTGTTGACTCATTTTGCTTTGTGTTTCGTTCGTTTATCTCTTCACTGATCCTATCGCGCGCTGACATCTGAAAGTCTTTGATAGGACAAGCTTTTTGTTTGTTGCGATTCTTAACTAGGGTTTCAATTGTTGTGTTGTGTAGTACAACTGTACAAGGTTCGTAATTTGCAACAGACCCTTTGTTTCCTTTCATTTTCGCTGACTGCTTTGTCTATTAATTTCTCCATTTAGATTATCGTAACTGCTTTTTATTTATTTGTTATTCCTTAGGTTACAGGCATTTCACACCATGATTTTATGTACCGATTTTTGCGGTGTTTACTAATTAATTGCTTCATTTTCATTGATCGACTGTTAGGTTAACGTTGTTGATAGGGATATTGTGGTAATGGAAGAAAATCGGGGGAAAATGGATTTTGCGGAATCTACATCGAAGTTTGGATCGGCAGTGAAGATTAACTCGATAGCTATAGATATTAGTAGCTCCATGGAAACAATCGAGTCACCGGCTCACGAGCATTTTTCTATACGGTTAGTGCTACTTTTGTGCAGCCAAACATATTGAAAATCTTATGGACTGCCATTGTTAGTTGGTTCATTCGATTATCTCTTTCTGCCCAGTGAATGTGGCATGTTTGTGGATATCTGTTTTATCAGCTTCAAGGGACGAGATGTTTATTATCTAGGAACAATCGTGTGTATATTGTATTGAGGGCTTTCAACTGAAGCGCAATATCGATCATTAATTGGCATAAAATACTGTTGTACAAAAGCATACGTGTAGGGGTGAGCATTCGGTTTTTCGGTTCGGTTTCTGCCTGAAAAAAAATCGAACCGAAAACCGAAATTTTTATTTTCGTAACCGAACCGAACCGAAATTCCTGTTCGGTTTTCGGTTTTTTACGTCGGTTTTTCGGTTAAACCGAAATATTAATAAAAAAATTACAAAATCTGAAAAAAATTAAAAGATGCACATAAAAAAAATTAAAAATAAAGTTTCAGCAATTAAATATATATATATATATATGTAAATAATATAATAATATTATATTTATATAATATAATATTGGTTAAATATAGTTAAATATATTTATTTATATATATATAAATAATATATTTATATTATATTTATATAATTTCGGTTTTTCGGTTAATTCGGTTCGGAAAAATACAAAACCGAACTGAAAACCGAAAATCGAATTGCTTAAAAAATCGTAACCGAACCGAAAACCGAAATAACCGAACCGAAATAACCGAAATTTATTCGGTTCGGTTCGATTTTCGGTTTTTTGCTCACCCCTAAATACGTGTATGGTTGTTTCAATGTGAAAATGATATTTGAAGCTATTTGCAGAGTGGTTCTTGATATATGTCAATGGTATCATTTACGTTAGTGCTTTGCAAACTGAATTATGTGATGCATATTTTATTATGAAAACTATGTTGCATGTTTTATGCAGTGGGTTTGTTGCTGGGATGAGGAAAAAGGATTTGAAGACATGTTTTCCATTTGCATCTGTAGGCAATGATGTTGATTCTGAGGGTAATCTGCCTCCACTATATGTTCCTGAATTTCGATGGTGGCAGTGTTCTAGCTGCATTACTAATGCTGAGATGAAGAGAATTTCTGAAAAAAAGGTAGTGGTGACCCGAAGTGATGCCAATACAAATTCTTGCGACAATGTTGGAGGAGAAAAGGGCGTGTTCATACAGAGGAGGGAGAAAACAAGTAAGAGCTGAAACTAGAGAGAGTGTTATAAAAGGGTGGTTAAATCGAGTGCCATGTAGATATGCATGGTTTGGATAGCAGGAATAATTTGAATTCTTGAGATAATTGTCAAAAGGCTGTGCTTTGGGTGCCATAGGGATCTTTTATGGTAGAAAGATACATTAGTAATCCTGAAACTTTTTATATTGGTGTGATTATGCAGATCCGTGAACAGTGCTTGCTTATTTCTGTGCTGTCTCCGTTCTTGGTGATGATATTATCCAAGTGAATATCTTTTGTTACTTGGCATAAAGCACAGTGCTATTTTTGCTTTTTTTTTTAATGTAACATCGAGAATATCTGAACAGGTAGCAAATGTAAACCATATACCAGGGATAAAGAAGCCCCAAATTCATGTGCCATTCCTGAAGTAAATCCACCGCAGGTTATCAAGAGGCTTAACAATACTCCAGGTAAATTGAAAATGAGAGAGAATTTCAAGAATTTCTCTGAATCTGCTCATTATTTGTTTTCTAACAAGCTGAGGGCATTTGTATCCGTGACATATGCTTTAGACATTGTATGTCTTGTAGAACGCCCTTTGTGCATAGTTAATGAACCAGACAATGCATCATCCGGAAGCGATGGTAGTTTTAGCATAATGCCACATAAGAGAAAGCCGAAATTACGTTCTCTGGCGGATATATTGGTGGGAAAAAGGAGTCAAGGTAGCAGTCATTATAGGACCTTATCATGTGGGAGTGGGATGCAGGTTGCATCTACTGAGATGGAAGCAGTTTTCGTTCCTCATCTTGAGGTTAATGTCCCAGCTGATGTTTCAAAATCTGGTCGAAGTCCTGAGAGGAAAAGAAAGTTTGCTCTCGGAAACGAGTCAGAAGACAGAGAGCCTTTAACGGCAAACTGTCCAAGGGCTGCGGCTAAGAAACTCAAGGGCCTTCTGCTCGATGGTGAGGAAAACTCTAGGGGAGTTAAATTTGTTGATACCGAATCTAAAGGGGGTGCTTCTATAAGATTGGATGTGCTAAGGACAGAGTGGATCAAACCCCAAAAAGCTAAAGCCATTAATACCAGCAAAAGGGTGAGAAGAATCCACAGAGATGATGAAATAGGCCAAATAATAGAGTATCCCCAGCCAAAGGCTGTATCCTCTACTAATATACAGGACCAAACTCTTCCTATGAAGACTACTCTGGGTAATTTTGGAGCTGATAGTTCTTCTGTAGAAATTAGACATGCAACGAGACCATGCTTTAGGAATTCTCTATCTAGAAAACAAGTGGATGAAATTGATGATCTTTCCATGGCAAGTATGCCTGAAGTTGGAGCTGATGGCGGCCAAATAATTCCTCTCAGCAAAAGCATCTTAGTAAATCGTAATATCGGAGGAAACGTGGCGTTGGACCAAGCCCTTGACTGTTTTATGGACACTGAAGGAGATCCCAATGATCAAGAATCCTGTAGGGAGCAAAGGTGCATTCCCGATCTCAATATGGAAATTCCAGAGAAGACTGCTCTGACAGAAGGCCAACAATTCACCATTCTTTCTGAAGAGAGAAATTTGCCTCTGCATAAAAAATTGGTACACAAAACTTGAAGTTGCTATACCTGCTTTCATTAGACAAACTTCTTTATCTTGTATTTGGGAACTGAGGCTATTTCCTTAACTTAGCTATCAGTCTTCTCTAAATTGTTCGGCAGCATTTCCTTTTATTCGTTTCCTGTTGGGTTCTAATGTTTTCTCTCTATTTCAAGTCTTTGATTGAATTTTGAACAAAATCACCTCTAATTTATTCTTTCTCCATCAATGATTTTTCTGCTCCCATTCAAGCTGTTTGGATGAAAGTTCATTTACTGTTAACAGTCTTGTTTCTATTTGTTTTGGTTAATCTTGTCATCTGATTTGTTGTGGCTACTTAAAACTTTCTTTTACTTTGTCTAGGATGCGGCTTCCTCCATTAACGAGAAAGTCAGGCAAGGAAAACAAGAGATGGGAATATCTGAGCCGAAAAACAAGGATAACAACAATGCGATACTTGGGGCATCAGATGACATACCAATGGAAATCGTTGAGCTATTAGCCAGAAATAAGCACGAGAGATCACTTGGAAACTCAAGGAGACATCTGCTAGGAATCAATAATTCAACGAGAGGATATTCTGCAGTCGATGCGGATCAACATCCTGGCACGATCAATTTCCCTCATCCGAGCAGAATGAATGCTTTCTCTGTTAAAAATGGAAACATGGGAGTCGGGACAAATGTATCTAGAAACTTTCCCCAGCTTAAGCATTGTCAGTTCGATACGAACAGGCTGGAGAAAAATCACTTCCAACCTCTCAGTTCATTCACTCTAAGCCAACCAAGGAAACCAGAGTACTCCACATCAACTTCTACTATGGAAGCAACAAGATCCGGTTCAGGGGCAGAATTACTATGGCCATCTGCCAGGGAGAACTTGCCTATTCGTCTCAGCATTCCACAGAACCGTCTCATTCAGCCCTGTAGCATGCATGCACATTCCTTCTCAGACCAGTGCCACAAATGGAAGGATGGTAAGGGAAAGAAAGCCATATCTGATGTGTCTAAGCTCAAAGAGGAGGGGAGGTCTGGATCCATCTATCCACACATTGGATCGTTGGATCCTCACTCAAATGATACAATTCCAGCAATGCAGTTGTTATCTTTGATGGATCAGAGATTTAAATCAGGCACTTCACTTGAAGTAGGCACACCATTCTCTCCCTGCAAGCACCACCCACCTCTAAATGGAAAGGAGAACAACAACTTCCTCTTACCACAAAATAGCAGCTCTAAAGACTCCACTTGGTTACGATATGGTGTTTATTCTTCTGGTGAAAGCTCTGAAAGTGCTTCATCTGATTCAAGAGGTGCAATGTCATGTTCTCAGAAAGAAAAAAAAGATAAAAAAAAAAAAAAATCTCGTTTCCTTGACAACAAACATAATGAATGTATTTTTCTTTTGTAGTTCAAGTACCTCAGGAGCTACGGAACCTGAAAACCACTATTTTGGACGGATCCAGAAACCTTGAGAAACGGCCTGCAGGAAGCAATGAGGCATTGGGCGAGTGCGTGCTCAACAGGAACCCAGCAGACTTCAGCTTTCCTGGAGAAGGAAACCAGTTCACCCTAACGGCCAAAGACATGAATCCTAGGAGGAGGAATGCTTTAAAAGTGAAAGTGGCAGCAGGGAAAATGGATGGCAGGAAGAAGCAAAGAATGAGGAAGAAGTCCTCAGAGAAAGAATGGTTGAGATCTCATGACTTGAGATTCTAATTTCTGAAGACTATTCGATTTTCTTCAATTCCTCTATACATGATCTCTTGCTTCAATTTCTTTTTATTTGATTCTAACAGGATAGAATCATCTTGTTTTATTTTGTATACAGAACTTACCTTCCAAATGTGAAATTGAACGTTATATATAATATATGTATTAAACTATAGCTAAAATATTTATGTTTCTTTGAGGAATTTTTATGCATATATTATCTTCAGACTAGAACCATGACTTATTTATTTTTTCCTCACTAGGATAGTTTGAAAATATTCGAAAAAAATAAAATAACCAATTGGTCGTTTAAAAACTTTTCAATTTCAAATACCTTCGTCCTTCAGTGCAATATAATTCAAATTATGAAAAGATCATAGCGATTTTGGTAAATTTTGCTAAGGTATGTAAATTTTCAGACCAAATTTGGGATGGGTCCCCGTTGCTAGTTCTGGAGGTTTGGTTTCTATTTGATTTATTATTTAATATTTATATCTATATATGATTTAATGAATATGCACACGGTTTCGAAATCAATATGTGCATGGCATGGCATGGCAGCTAGCAGATTAAATATAAAGGTCTCCCACATTTATGACTGCCAATCGGAATCCATACATATAATATGTTTTGTTTGTATGTATATGTATAATTGGAAATAAGAAGAAGAGAGGATTGATCGATCCTTAAAGATTTTTATATTTGAAATGTTAGTGATGAATTTGTTAGAAGTGTTAGTGATGGAATAATGAATATAATAATAATTATTTAAATAAATCAAAGGGTTTTTTTTTTAAATCCCTGGAAACCCTTTTATATGCAAACCTTCAAGAAATCAAGATAGGCATAAGATATTAGACATACGTGAATTTGAGCATAGCAAATTCTTTCAATGAAAATGATGATAACCAATTTTTATTTTCAAATTTGAAGAAATTCTATGCATGATTTACTTCAACCCTAACCGGCTGCACACTGTCCGGACTCCTACGGGTGGCCGGGAAACCTGCCACGTCAGCCGTCTACCAGACTGCAGATGAGGAGCTGCCCTCCATGCACCTTGGACAATGCTGGCAAGAACAAGTTCAAGGTGAAAGTGGTGTCCAAATTGTCACATAATATACCAAAACTCGCCTGAGTAGTGTGGAAGTACAATCATGATAAGCACGGAAAGGTACAACAAGGCTAGACTGATATTGATAGGGGGGACTGAGCTTGGTGGTGACGCCTGTATTGGTCGAGAGGGTGTGATCAGCACCGGTGATCGGGATTAGGGTTGTTACGAAAACGGTATTTTGCAAGGGACGAAATATTGTTGATTTCGTCGACGGTAGTGAGAGATGCAAATATACTAATACTGCATCATCAATGAAAGGCTAGGATATGAAAAAATGAAACCTGAAAAACATCGACAAAGATCGATCAGTGTCTCTTCTGTCGCGTGGTTGATTTCAACTATTATTGTCTGAACCAAGATCAGATGACTTTTCTTGATGATACATTACTTGGTTTAGCATAAACTACAGTGTAGGTCTATTTTGAAGTTTCATTTCTGGGCTAAATCAAACTTTGTGATCCATATATATATATACTAGAATTGTACCCGTGCGTTGCACGAAAATATATTTTATACTTATATTTAAACTTTAATTTAAGATAATATAATTATTTTTAAATTTATATTTTATTCAAATAAACTTAATATTATATCTAATTTATACATATTAAGAAAAATATCTTAATATTTTAAAAATAACTATATAAAGAATACTAAATAAAAATATACTTATAAAATATTAATTGTATTCATCTAATTACAAAGCAAAAATATTTTTTCAATTGAAAAATAATAGAGTATATTCTAAATTGCATTATAACATATGTGGATATATTAAATTCGCTATATATTAGTTGCATGACTTTCATATTTTTTTACATGTATTAATTATTATAATTTATAATATTTTAGCATAGATATATTTAATTCATCTATGTTATCTCCTATATTGAGACCTATCAAGCTTTCATATTATCCAAAATACATGTTTTTAATGAAAATATATAAATCCTAAATTTGTATTGGAAAGATATTCATGAATTTATTTAATATATTTTATTTGGTTTGACACGTTTTTCAAAAATTTTGGAGGAAATTTCTTGGAACTCCTTTTGTATATTATATAGATATATCCCGGAAATCAATGTATATGGTTAGAGACCAGCCTCCTAGCTGCTTTGCAAATTCTCGTGATGTCTGTTGCATTTTTTATTGTTTATCATCATCCAAAATCATATATAAAATAAATGGGTTCAAGTTTCGTATAATCCCTTTTGAAAGAAATTTGTGTAACCAACTTATGATTATATTATTATGCTCTTGGAGTTTCGAAGCGTAAAAGTAAAACCCTCTCTCCTCTCACATGTGTATCCGATATATATATTGAAAAAAAAAAAACCCAAAAACGATAAAATCTAAAACCTGTATATTTTTCTCATCATTATAACTTGCCTTACTTGATAGGAAAAATTATATTGTTTGAGCCAAGAATATTCTACCTCTAAATGGAGTTCAAAGTTGTTCTTGTAGTAATGTTTACACACTTTTCAGTTTGTGAGCTCTGAATGATGACATTCTGCAAAAGGGTGGATGCTGATGACTGATGCCAAAAACGCTGCCTTTTTTTTAGTATCTTTCTTTCTTGAACTGAATAACATTATTTTGGATGGCACTTCATATTCTAGATCCGAGGTAAAGGAAATTATAATTTAATAGAATCATGGGCCCTGTGTTGTCTGAAGTATATGTTGTCCACCTCCCCCACCTTCTGCTATCCTGCGGAAAAAAAAAAAAAAAAACACACACACACAACACACACTGAACTCCTGTTTTTGCACTATTCTTTTTGATAATTCTTCTCCACGTCCATTTCTTCTCTAAGATTGAAACGCTGCTCAATTTGGTTGGATAAACTGTATTAAGTCCTTTTGGGTTGCAATTTTCCACGATATATGTAAAGCTGAGCTGAATAACACACTGGTTGTATTCATTTTGTTCATATGCTCTTGTTGTTCCTATTTCCGTTCTTGCTTTGTGATTGGTTCAAGAATTGAAGGCCCATTTCGTTTGGGATGAAAATACGGTAATTGATTTCTCTTTCTCTATTCTTTAAGCTTCAAATCTGGCTTCAGATCGATTGGAATGGAAATTTCGTTCGTTGAGCTGCTTCACTAGTCAACTGTTTAAGCAACTTTCTTGCAGCTTGCATCTATGATTGTGTAGACGAACATTGAGACAATAAAAAAAAAGAATTGAATTTCTTCTAAATGGTGCATCGTTTATGTTATGTCAAATTTGCAGTATTCTTGTATATTTGAACATTGACGATGACGTCCATAAACGGGCACGTTACAGAATGGAGCATTATTCGGAAATGAATGGATCTTTGTTTGAAATGAAATAATGGGTAGGAGAAGAAGAAGAAGAATCAAGATTGAGAAACAAATGTTGGTATGTTAGGCAGATGTTGCTTGCTTGGATGGCTCTTTTATTTAGGATCTAGAATTAAGATTGAGAAAACAAATGGATAAAACATTGTATTCTAGTTGGGATTTGTGATGGCATCAATCCCAAGAACTCTGTCTCCTGTTCCTAAACCTGGAGCTTTTGGTAATAGTGACGCATGTCAAACGTCGTCACCTTTGTTCAAATCGTCTTCAAACTGTCAGAGCTACCCTCTACAGGGAGGGCTGTTTGAGTATGCATTATACACAACTCAGACTTTTTTCTTGGTCTTTGCTCACAACGATCTTCTAGGCCGAGGACTAAGGGGCAAGCATGGGGGAGGGCATATTTACATTTCATAATGTGCTTTGTTGTTGGAATGTTCATTGGACTTACCCCATATGCACCATTGAATCTGTCGCCAGCATCAAGCCTAAGCACGAAGCTTTCGAGTTTGAGTTGCAGCAACCCAGTGATGGGCTTTACATTAGTCAGAAAAACTCTACCGTGGAGGAGGTGAGTATTGAACTGAAGAACACATCAGATCTCTCGGGTGGTGTGCTTTCTGAGAAGCTTCTGATCATCATCACCCCGGCACAAGCTAGGCCACTTCAGGCCAACTATCTTGGCGCACACGATCAAACTGATTCGACACCCTCTTCTGTGGAGATGAATTATCAGTCAGTGGAGACAGCTGAGCTATTGAGAAACTCTGGTGTCATGTACAGACATCTCGTATGCAGTGTCAAGAACGCGACTCAGAGGACAGATAGAAATGCACTGCTTCGGAATGTGGCTGTCTCACACATAGAGACACACCGTCTAGATGGGATTGTTTACTTTGCAGATGATGACAGGGCTGACCTTTTCCACCAAATGAGAAACATTAGGTAGTTTTTCTCGAGTTCTAAACCTTAGGCGAGTCAAAGATTATGTGACTGAATATCCATTTTTCTTGATGCAGTCGGATTGGGACATGGACAGTGGCCAAGCTGGTGCAGGGCAATGACCAGATAGTGTTGGAGGGTCCAATATGTAACGGCTTGCAAGTCGTAGGGTGGCACATTGTTGACATGGAGAGAAGATCTCGGAGATTCCATGCTGAGATATCGGGTTTCGCCTTTAACAGCACCATGATCTGGGATACGATGAGATGGCACCGGCCTACGCTGGAACCTATTAGGCAGCTGGAGAGAGTGAAACAAGACATGCTAGTGAGTTTCTAGATGTGTTAATGTGATAATGAATCTGCTGAGGCTGAACATGTATGCATCTACTCTGTAAAGCAGGCAAGCAGATTCATGGAGCAGCTTGTGGAGGGCGAAAGCCAAATGGAGTGCCTCCCAACGAGCGCTTCAGGAATCTTGGTTTGGATTTCCTGTCCTCGTAACTGGTTTGAGCACCATCAATCCACTTGACTGATGGCTATGTGTTTGTTTCCCTGTTTCTGGATATGAAACATGGTGCCATCAAGTTTGATGACATCTCTTTAGTTAGCTCTACCATTTTTTATTAGCATTATTTTGAACTTGGACTTTTTTGGGGTTAATGTAATTTGAAATTTTTATGTAGCTAGGTTTTATCGCCAACTAAACCTCAAAATGAAATTAAGATTTTTTTAAAATAATAATACATTTATTTAAACTCACACATTTATATGTATTTGGAAAATTTAAATTCATGATTTTTTATGACAAGAAAAATATTTCATCACTATATCCCGAATAAACGGAGTAAGCCCAGATTACTGCTAGAGCATTATGCACTAGCAAAATATTCTTCATCCATCCAAGCTCCAAATCTCAGCTCCCAGCTCACTTCCAATTCTTGTATTAATTTTTACTCATAAAAGGAGTTATTTCTCATATTTTTCACTCTCTAATACCACAAAATATAAAATCACAAAAAACACACATTAACACATAAAAACAATGCACTTACTCTCTTAGAAATGAGAAATCCAAAAATAAAATATAATTAGAACTCTTTTCAAGAGTTATCACACGTAAGAGCTTTTCCAATGGAACACCAAAGTCCAACCAAAATTCAAGTTTTTTGAATTTTCTACTACCAACCGAACTGCAAACCTAAACACACAATACGTTTTGGGTTTATTTCTTTAAAAATATGCAAACATCCGTTGCTACTGTTCATGACTGCATTTTTTTTCAAAAAGAAAATTGCAATCAACTAATATAAGTTACTCCCTCCGTCCCAAAACAATTGTCTTGTTTTCCTTTTTCGTCTGTCCCAAACAATTCTCTTCTTTCCTAAAATGGAAAGTTTATACACACTCACTGATAAAATACTAATTTCCTCTATCTCTACTCACATTAGTATCTGTGTCATTTCCAAACAAGACAATTGTTATGGGACGGATGGGGTATTAGTTATGATTTTCTCGACTGGCATTATATTTTGTCAAACTTATTTCTTTTATTTATTTATTTTTATTTTATTGTAAGGAATTTATGTTAGAAATCTCTTCCTTATATATTGTTTTGATGAGTCAAACATATTACTGGATTAGTGCGTCTCTAGCATGATTAGCTCAAACTTATGTCTTTATGAATTATCGAGTTGTAATAGTAGGTGATCACAATCTTTAGGAGATTTGCTGGTGAAGTTTTCACCAGCAAAGAAGCTTGTTTAGAGATTGTTGGCTGAATCTACATTACCAGCAAGACATCTTTGGAGGTTGTTGGCCGACACATCATCACCAGCTAGTAATCCACCAGCAAGGAGACTAATAACAAGTGTCACCAGCAAGGCGCTTCCCAACTAGCAAGAAGGCACACACAAGCCAGGTGTTAGGAATATTGTTAGACCCCTCTACTGTAAACCAATTCATTATCATAGTTTGATATGTTTTGGTGGATCAAAGCTATAGCAACTCAGTATCGAGTCAATTGTAAAAAGTTCTATATAGGAATTCATGCTCGAGTTGTAATAGATTAGGAAAAAGAAAGGTTCAAGTGTGCTGAAGGAGTCAGCAAAATCATCCAATTGCTGAAGATTGCTGAAGATCAGAACGGCCAGCGCTGCGAAGGAAGCAATGATAATGCTGAAGAAAGAGTTCTAACAATCTACGGAGACATCTGACGCATAACAGCAGACGACAATTAGCAATCATCAATCAAGAGAAAGATCTCAAAGCCAAATATCAGACGGATTACAAGTTACGAGAAGAACCAACCAACCAAGAGGATGGAATAATCATCATGAAGAAAAAGGGATTCAGACCTACAAAGGATCCGTTCTGACAAGAGATGGCTAAAGATAGATGCTATGCCAATCAGAGACGAAGGGACTTGAAGAGTCTTTGTCCACCGCAGAAAAAGGAAGCATGCAGATAGGCGAGCATTCCCTTTGAGTCTAACGGATAAGATTCAAACGACTGTTTGAATCTTCACCTATAAATAGGTGTTATCCTTATTTGATTCAAAGGTTCGCGATTTCGTATACACAAGAGAAAACAAAAGAGATCAAACTTATTCTCTCTGTCACGCGAACTCATCCGAGCAAAGTTCTTAATTGAAGCTTTTCGCAAGCTTTCATAATAGAAGCTCGAAGACATGTGAAGTTTATCTTCAAAAGGTAACATTGGGATTCTCTCTATTCCAGAAAGAATCTAGCAGTCACTATTACGGTGCAAGAGTGATTCGTACGGGCTACGCCAACACAAGGATAGGTTCCGGGAAGAACTATAAAACTCCCAGCAGTCGACGTCTGAGGAGAAGGGAGGTTTGTCATCACTCTAAGGAGCGACACCAGTTGAAGATTAGAGATTGAGGTGCTTGAAGATGCGCGCTGACCAGACGGAGGAGCTGCTCAACGTTAGAGATCAGGCCTGACCTTGTACTCATTCTTCTAGTGAAATTTTTAGTCAGAGGACTGGAGAGTGGACGTAGAACAATAGTTTGAACCACTATAAAAATCCTTGTGTCATTTACTGCTTTGCTAAGCTATTTTGTTTGCTGGTTAAATTATTTAAAACCCAACACACCAAGTGTTGTAGTATAAACTGCAATCAATCTAACGATTACACGAGCTAAAATATTTAGATAAACACTTGCTAAGTCGAGACCTTAGCAGGACACGTGCAAGATAAACATTAATACTTCTACTGCATATATCGTAACTCTGATCGGGGACCAACAAGTGGTATCAGAGCGGTTGGTCTTTACAGACTAGCTGTTTCTGAGTCGCCAAGGACCAGATCCAGATTTTTCTTGCATATCTGTGTTTATGTGTTTAGCTCAGGTTCAAGAAAATGGCGCACAACGCAAAGCTTCCCAAGTTTACTCCAGAATCCTACTCTACCTGGAAAAAGAGGTTGATGATCACACTAATGAACGTGCATCCAGAGATGAGACGAGTGATCGAAGTTGGACCCATCAAGATCCAGAAGGTGAAGACGAGGGTCAGAGAGAACGTAGAAGGACCAGACGTAATGGTGGATAAGCCCATTGTAGAATGGACTCAAGAAGAACGAGCCCGTGATCAAATAAATTTCGTCGCCATGGATCTCATATTAAGTGTCTTATCACCTACTCTAATGGCTAAAGCGTTGGAGTACAACAGTGCCAAAGAAATGTGAGATTTTCTCAGCACTCTGGACAAAAAATCGGACCAGATGAAGAGAAACAAGCTACAACAATGGGTAGACAGGTATGAATCTTTCTGTTTGATTCCAAGTGAAACCATCAAGGACATGGATGCAAGATTCAACAAGATTGTAGCTGAGTTAAAGAAGTTGTGAAGGACATATGAACTTCCTGACATGAATTCAAAGATTCTCTCAAGACTACCTAAGGAGGATTGGTTTGTCAAAGTAACCAGTCTAAAGGATCTGTCAAAGATTAGCACCGAAGACGTGTTCGCTCAATTGGAAGCTCACGAATGGGATATCACCCAAATCAACAAGAATGAGGCTGTTCGCACTGCAGTTAACATTGAAGAACCAATGGAAGGTGCGACATTCTTTGTGAAGAAAGATGGACAGAAGTGGAAAACAACGAAGCCATTCCACTTAGATCGATCTGCTCAGTCCAGTTCAGCAAAAGAGATTCCTTCCATCAGCGGATCTCACTTCAAAGAAGATGAATACTCCGTGAGCGAGCTGGAGGAACAAATGAAGAGACTTCAAAGGCTATTGCTGAAGGCAAAAGGGAAGAAGGAAGATCTCCAGCAGACTCAATCAACGGAAAACAAAAACAACAAGAAAGCACCAAGAACATGCTACGAGTGCAATTCCCCAAATCACCTAAAGTTCGAATGTCCAAAGGTATATCCAGAAGAAAGGGAACGACTGAGAAAGTTGTTCAAAAGACGCGCATCGAAGGCGGTCACCAAAGCGTTGCTGACAAGAACAGACCTACCAGAAATCCCAGATTATGACGATGAAAACTACTCATCAGAAGATTAAGAGGATGTTCTAATGGTGTTCATGGCAGGCATCAACGAAGAGCAGACAAGAGAATCAACTCTAGCTGCCACAGCAAACCAGGTAACAAACACTACAATGTCTATTGCTTCAATTTCTGATAATGTGCATGACACTGCTGATTCATGTTATTCAAAATCAGATGAGATAACTGTCGAATACCTGTTAAAAGAGTTTTCAAAAGTTCATGCATTAAAGGATATTCTAGTCAAAGAAAACTCCTCTATGAAATTTCAACTTTCAAGTTTGACCAGTGAGATTGGTAAATCTAGGTCAGTAGATGAGGAACTTTTGAAGTTAAAAACCGAATTCTCCGTCTTAAGCAGTAGTCATAATACCTTAAGACAGGAAAATGAAACTTTGAAAAGTAATCACTCAGTGCTAAATGCCTGTCAATGCAAATTTTCAAAAAGCACGAGAGATTTAGATGATATTTTAAGTGTCCAAAGAAGTTTGAAGAACTTTGCTGGAATAGGTTTTGATGGTTAAAAGTCTCGCGTCGCAGAATCAAGTAAGTCAAAGAAGATTACTTTTGTCCCATCTTCTAGGAAGATTCAGCAGACTGCTAGGAAAGACAAGAGGGAAAAAGCTAAGTCAATTGAACAACAGAAATGCTGGCATATCATTATCCCTCAGCTGACTGCTCGACAAAGATTGAACTTTCAATTTGCTGAGAAAAAGACAGCAAAGTCACTGCATGTTACCCAGCAGACTGTTCCACCTGCTAGGATGGTTCATACAAATCCTAGCAAGGCTAAGCAATCTACTAAGGTTGCAAGGAAGCCAGCATACACTCCAAGTAGAAGGAACACCTACTTGAGGTCAGAGTCTACTTCAAAATATTTTCAAAAGACAGTGACGGCTCAACACACTACTTCACAGCCCTATGTTGATTATAGAAATTATGCCAACAGGAACGGAAGGGAGGTGATACGTGATGACAAAAGAAACATCAAAATCACGAAAGTCTGGATTCCCAAGGGAATAATCCAAAAAACTAATCCCGCAGGACCCATAATTGATCGAGTACCAAAAATATAACTTCTTTGTTTTGCAGGAACAGGGTTCAGAAAGAAGATTATCAAGAAAACTAAAAGAATGGATCTTAGACAGTGGATGCTCGGGTCACATGACAGGAGATGAAGAGATCTTCACAGAACTTCGCAAGTTTCGAGGAGCCTCAATCTCATTTGGTGATAAATCCAAAGCCAGAGTAATCGGAAGAGGGTGCATCGAGCAAAATGGAATGCGAATAATCAACGTTGCCCTCGTCGATAGTCTCAAGCACAACCTACTGAGCATCAGTCAGCTTAGTGAAAATGGATATATTGTTTCCTTCTTTGACATAGGTTGCGAAGTTGCAGATAGAACCACCGGTGAAGTAAAGCTTAGAGGAATCAAAAAAGGAGGACTCTACATTACTGATTGGGAAAGTGGTCAACAAGCATCGTGCTTCATAGCATTCGACAAGGAAGAAACAAACTAGCTATGGCACAAAAGGCTAACGCATCTGAACATTAAAACCATCAATTATATTGCTAGAAATAACATTGTTACAGGTTTACCTCTGATTGCAGAATTATTTTACTAGCGATTTAGCAGAACTAATAATACAGCGGCAAATAAAATTATCGAATCCCAGGGGAAAGAAGTAACGAAAAACCTTAATTACTAAAACATAAGTTCTCAAAATACTGGTTAGGGGAAATTCAAATTTTGGTTATAGTTTTCAAACTAATTTCGCAATTTAAAACTTAAACAGGAAAATAAAAATAACTTGGTGGAAGCAGATATGAGAAGTACAGATTCCAGGGATATCTACCTATCAAGTATTACATGTATGAATCAATTGATTAATTCCCAATTTAATTCCTCTTCGTTGTGAAACATCAGAAAAGTATTATGAACTTCTTTGTTGGACAATTCATAAAGTTGGTTAATCAATTACCTATCTCCGTTCGGTCTCAAGATCAATTAATTAACTCCCCAAATCTACGGATCTATTCCCTTCTGTTCAGACAATAAATTAAATTATATTGTGAAAATTCTTTCCATTGAAAACTATTACAGTTACGTCTCTAATTCTCAACTAATTAATCCTAAGATGTGGCCAGCAACTCAAGATTATGAATAAACACAGAATTCACAAACTACGATGGGAAAGGGTATTCAATTAATAACATGCATACATTGATAGTTCGAAACCCTAGAATCTGAGAAGGAATTTAGTTACACATATTCATGAATAGTATCATCAGAGATAAAGAATAACATGAATTGCATAAAAACTGGGTGTAGATGTCTTCCCACAAAAACCTGTCTTCAATCATAAAACATAAAACTCTTTGAAATCTTCAAAAATCTTCAACTCTGTGATAGATGTATCATGTAGTATCTAGGATTAGATATATCTAAATCTTCAAATCTGGAACAAATCTTGATCTCCCGGATCCACGTCGATCGACGGCAAAATGCACGTCAATCGACGCACTTAAAGAAGCTGCATCAATCGATGCGAGTTGTGCGTCGATCGATGTGGACTTGGCTTCCGCGGGTCTGTGTCTGTCCTTGGCGTCGATCGCTCCTTCAAGCAACTGCGTCGATCGACACGGGTCTGGAATCCAAGCCTCTCTGATTTCTTCACTGTTTCCGACTCAAAAACCTGCATAATTCATCAACCACGACATTACAAGCACAAAAGCCAATTCATGCACAATAAAATACGTAAAACAACTCAAGTATCACCAAAATAGTCAAAGAACCAATAGATAAGTTGGTAAAAATACTAACTTATCAACTCCCCCAAACTTAAACCATTGATCGTCCTCGATCAATTCACAGATAAGAAATCACATCTCATGCAGATACAAGTGTGCAATGCCTCACAAGCTTCTTTTACTACCCGAGTATCACTTATTCAAATAAATCATGCAATCCAAACAAATTCTCATTGTTAAATTATTGAGGAGGAACCTCACCGGGCTGTGTTTGCACTCATCGCTCAAAATGTAAAGGGTTTGTGTTTCACTCACTCAAGGTTTTAGTTTACCTCACCATAAGTTTGACAAATCTCTCATCTCTCCACTACTTGTTAGTGTGGCTTTTCAGGGAATCAGAAAGGTCTTATTTTGGTTGTAATGTGGCTTACCTAAAAGGTGGGATACATTTGGCTAAGTGACTCAAAATATTGCAATTAAAACCCAAAGACCCAAGCATACGATAAACCACATAATTTTTCTGTTATGCACAATCTTGTTCCTTCTCTTTTCCTTATAATTTTCAGGGCCCCTTAGAACTTATTTTAAACTTTCATGAACTTACAAGCATATGATTTTTTTTTTCTTTCTTTTTCCACTCATGTTCACTTTTTTTCTTAATTTACCCATGGGAACCCTTATTTTTTTGCACATGGACTCACATCACAATCCCACAATTCACACATTCCAATAAATCATAATCCTCTTATTCATCAACCCTTCTAATAAAAGAAAATTTATTCAAGGCCCAAAGGGGCTACAAGTGGAAATTAAAGGTTAGTGTAAGGGAGATGGGCTACGAAAGAACATGCCTAAAATCATTTTCACCCTATTACCACACTTAATGCAACCCCAAGAGAGAAATTTGTCAAATTTTAGGAAGTAAGTCTAAAAACCTTGTCACTCATCAAACGAAAAAGAGGCTCAAATTTTCACACAGGGTTAAAATTTTTGTTACTCCTCAACAATTACCCAATTTGAACAGTTATCAAGCAAGAATTTATATTTCAAAGATCAACTCCTCAAGCAAAATAGCTTCTATCATTGGCTACTCTATCACACAGATTTTCATTCTCGATCAGCAAATATCTTAATTATCAATCAACAATTCTCATACAAGGGAAGACAAGTCATATTTTCCAACACCAACATAATCAAAATAGTTCCGACTGCCCTATGTTCAAAAGCTCCTAAAATAATTCTCAAGACTCTACAATTCAGAACTAGTACCACAAATCAAGAATTCAAAATACTAGTTTGAGTGAAAAGCCTTGCAGAGAGCAATTATTCACATTGAAGCAAGAGAACAAGGATGGTGATGGTGCAAAACATAGGAAACTAAAAAATTAAAACACAAATCCCAAATTAAACAAAAGTAAAAACAAATAAAAACAGTAAAATAAAATAAAAATAAAAACATTTCCCTTTTCCAATCATCATCCCCCCAAACTTGTTTCACTCAAAGGAGTGGAAAAGTCTGAAAGTTAGATATGAAAAGAGAAACGGTACCTCATTCCTCCTCAGGAGGATCCTCCATAACCATATCGGTGGATGGCCAAGCGAGAAGTCTCAAACGGCGGTCCTGGCGCTCACACTGGCGTTGGAGGTAGACGGAGTCAGGCTGGGTGTTCCGAAGGAGGCGCTGCATCTGACTGTCAATGGTGTTGAGCCTCGTGGTCACATGCTGGCAAAACTCTGCCTGCCGGGTGTGCTCTGCCGCATGCAAAGCAACCTGCTGCTGCATGAGCTGGTAGATCATCGCCAGATCCATCCCGAAAAAGGAAGACCCTCCCGCAAAGTGGCTGGACGAGGGTCCACCCTTACTGCCTGGAATCTCCTCTGCTTCTCCATCGCGCTCCTCCTCCTCGCGCTCCTCATCCCTCATGTCATCTGCTGGGGGGGACCTCGGCTGTCTCTGGTCCGACTGTGTCTGCGGTCAGTGAAGGAGTCTGGAGGTGCCAGCTCCCCCACGGGATCCAACCATCAGCCGCATGTGGGCGGGTGTGCTCATCAACTAGTTATCACGAAAGCGATAATCTGTGATGTGCGTGAGCGCCGTCTGTGGAAGTGGAAACTTGTCCACATTGGACATCCTAAAAGAACAGCCACCCTCCCGGGGTGAGAGCATCAACATCCGTACAAGTTGCACGGTTCCGAGTCCTTGGCTGTCCTCGAGCATCTCAATATCGGCCAAGTCGATCCCCACGTGCTCCGCAATCGGGGTTATCAATCCCCCGCTCCAAATGTTGCCCTTTGTGGCCTTGATTTGGTGCCTCCAGTGGTCCATGATCAATGCCGCGAAGCTGAATTCCTCTCCCGTCAGCATGCAATAGATGGCGTAGAGCTCGCCCACTCTCACCTTGGTGCTTTCATGATGGCCGGTGATAGACACTCCCATGCACCGCTGAAGATAACGGAACATGGGGTTGTCGATGCAGGATGCTTTCATGTTTCCTGTGTCGAAATCTCGCACATCCTCCTTCGCCTCAGCTGTAATTTGGCTCCCAAATCGGGCAATGTCAAAATCCGGGGGAAGAAAGCCGAGGCCAGATTTTGGGACTCCCCAAATGTCTTCTAGCTCATCCCTCGGCAGCTCATAGTGTTCGTTCAGAAGTTGAAAAGAGATGGTGGTCGGCTCTGACTCCGGTTGAACTTTGTAGACATGGAGTGATGCCAAAAATCCCAGCACAAGCGATAGATATGTCGGCCACCGCTCTGTCATCCATGCGCCCCATGCAACTCTCTCCAACAGGGCCTCCACATCAGCTCTAATCCCCAGCAGGTTCATCGTCTCTGTGCATGGGTATAGAGTTTGTCGGACTGTGAATTCTGAACCACATAATTTTCTGCATCGCTTCTCTGCTGCCCGGTTGGCGAAGGTTGGTCGGAAGGCCATAATTAACTGCAAAGGTAGTAGGAAAAATATTAGAATAGCTTCAGGTGGCTCCACAAGTTTTCCAAGCAACAATATAAAAATTCTGCAATTAACTACAATGTCTATCTACCCATGCGAAATTGACTCAACCGTAGCTTAATTAACACCCATATCTAGCATAATGCATCCTTATTCGAAACAATTTCATCCCAAGAAATTCAAAGAAGAATTTAAAGCAAAGCAGGATTATCCCCAAACAAGCTAGAATCGAATTCAACCAATTCCAATGCTACACATTCACAAATAGAAAGTATATCGACTAGAGCTACGACCCATATCGAACAATCGAGCAAGAGTTACAAAGAAATCATAAAAAATAGCAAAAACTGAAACTAGGGCTCCATGGCCCAAATTCATCAAAATCATGCTCTTCTTCATCAAAACTCACGAAGTAATCGAAGGGGAAGAGTCTAAGATACGTACCTTGGATTGTAGCAGCGAGTTATGGGGGAAATCTTCCGAGTTTGGGTGTTGGCATTTGAGAGAGGCGACGCGCGTGTGTGTGTTGTGTTGAAAGAATGAGGAAAACTGGGTTTGAAAACCCGTCTATCGCGCCTTTGAACACCCCGCATCGATCGACGCAGGTTCCACATCGATCGACGTGGACCAAAGACTCGCGTTGATCGATGCAGGTTCCACGTCGATTGACGTGGACCAGAAACTCGTGTCGATTGACATGAGTCTAGCATCGATCGATGTAGACCTAGACAGAACACTGGACTCGAAAATTATTGAAATAAATTCTAATCCCTATTGACTCGACTCGATTGAATTAAAATAACAGAAGTAAGAAAAATAGTAAATTGTTGGGTTACCTCCCAACGAGTCCTTGGTTTATTTTCACTAGCTCGACAATACCTGTGTTTTTATGGGCGATTCAAGTAGTACTTCTCCACCGCACAAATTTGAAGTGGGGTGTAGTACGGTTTAAGGTTATGCCCATTGACTTTGAAATTCTTGCCATCTTGACCAGCCAGTTCAACCACGCCATTCGGAAATTAGCAGACTACGGTGTATGGTCCAGCCCATTTTGATTGCAACTTTCCGGGCATGAAGCGAACACATGATTTGAAGAGGAGCACTTTGTCACCTGAATTGAAAACATGCGTGTGAATCCCCTTGTAGTGGAACCTCTTAGCGCGCGTCTTATATATGACGTTGTTCTCGTAAGCTTCATCCCTAAAGTCTTCCAACTCATTTAGTGCCATAGCTCGATCTGATGCAGCCGTCCTCCAATCCAGATTTAGCTCTTTCACTGCTCTCCAAGCCTTGTGCTCCATCTCCACGGGGAGATGACATGATTTTCTAAAAATTAGCTGATATGGAGACGTCCCAATGAGTATTTTGTAGGCGGTGCGGTATGCCCATAATGCATCATCGAGCTTCACAACCTAATCTTTCCTTTGCTTCACCGTCTTCTCCAAGATTTGCTTGATTTTGCGGTTGGACAGCTCTGTCAGCCCGTTCCCTTGAGGGTGATATGGGGTAGTGACACGATGCTTAACTCCGTACCTAGCAAGAAGAGAAGCAAGCCATTTGTTACAAAAATGGGATCCCCCATCACTTACCAAGGCTCTTGGCGTCCCAAATCTTGTCATGAGCTTTTGCAGGAACTTGATGATGACTTTGGAGTCGTTGTTGGCTGTTGGAATTGCTTCAACTCATCGTGACACATAATCGACCGCAAGAAGAATATATGAGAACCCATGGGATGGCGGAAAAGGGCCCATGAAGTCGATCCCCCACACATCAAAGATTTCCACTTCAATTACCGGGGTCTGTGTCATCTTATCCTTCCGTGAGATGTTGCCGGTCCTCTGGCAACGATCACAGCTCGTAATTCATCTGCGACAGACCTCGTAGATGGATGGCCAATTCAATCCGCTCGCAAGAATTTTGAATGCCGTCCGGTTGGCTGAATGATGACTGCCACTAGGAGATGAATGGCAGGCTTCGTAGATTTGATGCCACTCGGACTGAGGCACACAACGACGAATGATGCCGTCAGCACACCTACGCCAAAGGTAGGGATCCTCCCAATAGTAGAATCTGACGTCGTGCAGAAACTTTTTTTTTGCATATGGAGAAGAGTCCGGTGGAAGTACGCCAGCTACCAAGTAGTTGGTGAAGTCCGCATACCAAGGTGTTTTGGACTCATACGTCTCTTTCAAATGCCTAAGAGCATAGATCTGTTCGTTGGGGAATGTCTCTCGGATCCTCATCTGCTGATCATCCCTTTCGACTGGTGGCTCGAGTCGTGACAAGTGGTTTGCGATCACATTCTCGCTTCCTTTTCTGTCCTTGATCTCCAAGTCAAACTCTTGTAGCAACAGTATCGAACTTATCAGTCTGGGCTTGGAATCTTGCTTCGCGAACAGATATCTGATAGCTGCATGGTCAGTGTAGACAATTGTCTTCGAACCTATCAGATAGGACCGAACTTGTCAAATGCATACACTACCGCGATCATTTCCTTATCCGTCGTGGTGTAGTTGCATTGAGTCGGATTCATGCTCTTGCTGGCGTAGTGAATCACATGGAAGAGCCTTCATTTCAGTTGCCCCAAGACTGCCCCAACAGCGTAATCACTGGCGTCGCACATCAATGTGAATGGCTCACCCCAATCTGGCGAAGTCAAGACCGGCGCAGTCACAAGCACCTCTTTCAGTCTCTCGAAGGCCTTAAAGCACTCGTCATCAAAGACGAAGGAAACATCCTTCTCCAACATGTTGCAAAATGGCCGAGATATCTTCAAGAAGTCTTTGATGTACCTCCTATAAAATCTGGCATGGCCTAGAAAGCTCCGAACTGCTTTGACATTGGCTGGCGGTGGCATCTTCTCAATAGCTGTCACTTTGGCTCGATCTACCTCAAGTCCTTCAGCTGATACTCGATGGCCTAGCACAATTCTTTCTCGCACCATGAAGTGACACTTGTCCCAATTGAGGCATAGGTTCGTCTCGGTGCATCTCTCCAGTACAGTAGCCAGATTCTGCAAACAAACATCAAATGAGCTACCGAAAACCGAGAAATCATCCATGAATACCTCCATGACATCTTCGATCAAGTCATGGAAGATTGCCATCATGCGTCTCTGGAAAGTTGTCGGTGCGTTGCACAGTCCAAATGGCATCCGTCGGTACGCCAACACTCCGTATGGACAGGTGAATGCAGTCTTGTGCTGGTCCTCCGGTGCCACAGCGATCTGGTTATACCTTGAATAGCCATCTAGAAAACAATAGAAAGGGTAACTAGATAATCTATCCAACATTTGATCAATGAATGGGAGAGGAAAATGATCCTTGCACGTGGCGGCATTGAGGGCCTGGTAGTCAATGCAGAATCGCCACCCAGTGACTGGTCTTGTTGCGACCTCCTCTCCATCGTCATTTGTTATGATCTGCATCCCCCCTTTCTTGGCTACAACTTGCGTAGGGCTCACCCATTTGCTGTCGGAAATTGGGTAGATCATGCCATGGTCTAGGAGTTTGAGTACCTCCTTCTTTACGGCTTCCTGCATGATAGGGTTTAGTCGCCGCTGTGCTTGTCTCTTTGGCACGACATTCTCCTCTAGAATGATCTTGTGCATGCAGAGCGAAAGAATGATCCCTTTGATATCCCCCAAAGTCCATCCAATGGCGGACTTGTATTTCCGTAGGACTCGCAATAATTTTTCCAACTCCCCCTATGTCAAGTAAGCAGAGATGATCACAGGGTAAGTATCATTAGATCCTAGAAAAACGTACCTGAGGTATGCCGGGAGCATCTTGAGTTCCAGAACTGGCGGATCGGAGCTGGATGTCTGCTTCTCCAGGCCCGCATCGATCGACGCTCGATCTGCATCGATCGATGTGGGTTGATTGGCTGTGATCCCTTTTCCATGTAGCGCTGGTTCGGCCGATGAAAACTTCCTATTTGCTTGCTCTCTGACGTCGATCAACGAGATGTTGGCATCAATCGACGTGACTGCAGAAGCTGCGTCGATCGACGTGCTATTGGCGTGATTGACGTGGCTTGCTTTCCACGTTTCCTTGGCTTGTTCTGGCTGTACCGGCTTGGTAGTTGCTCGCTCTTGTTCTCCTTTTCCTAGGTTATCTCTTCGAACACAATTAACTCCATCACCAGGTTCACAATTTCCTCATTTGCCTCTTCTAAATATGTCGATGAGAACAGTGAATGTTGTAGGCAGTTCTTCAGAAAATCCGGATCACCTTTGAGAGAAGCGAATGGAGAAGACATCACCGCGTTGAAGCAATTGATCATATGGCATTCTTCCTCGTAGCTCCCTTCATTGTGCTTCTGCATTGCTTTATAGATGGAGAAGGTGACTGACTCATTGTTGACCCGGAATGTCAGTTTGCCGTCTCAAATGTCGATTAGTGCCCCGCTGGTCTTTAGGAACGGTCTTCCCAGAATCAGTGGAATGTTTCTATCTTCTTCCATGTCAAGCACCACGATATCGGCTGGGATAATGAAGCCTTTCACCTTTACAAGCACATCTTCCACGATGCCTCTCGGGTAGGACACCGATCGATCGGCCATCTGTAGTGAAATGGTCGTGGGTTTAATGCTTCTGATCTCCAACTATTTGAAGATCGACAATGACATTAGATTGATCGATGCTCCAGAATCACAGAGGACTTTCCCGAAGGTCTCCCCTCCGATAACACAAGAAATCGTGAAAGAACCTGGGTCCTCTCTCTTGACTGGCATCTTCTTTTGAATTATGGCGCTGCTCTCTTCAAACAAATTGACTGTTTCATGTTCCATGAAGGGTCTTTTCCGAGAGACCATGTCCTTCAAAAATTTGTTGTATCCGGGCATCTCTTGCAGTGCTTCAACCAATGGAATATTGATATGCACCTTCTTCATGTTTTCCAAGAAGCGTGTGTACCTTTTGTTCATCTTCGTTTTGGCGAACTGCTGTGGATACGGAAGTGGAGGCTTCTTTGCAGTCGAGCTAGGGGCCTGTGTCGATCATCACGGATCTGCATCAATCGACATGTCTTTCGTGGCCGCATCGATCGACATGGATCCTGCATCGATCGACGTGGACGTGTTGGCTGCGGCTTCTTCGACCTGTTCCACGTCCTCGTCATCCTGTGGATCTTTTCCTGCCTATTTTGGCCCTTCATATGATTTTCCCCCTCTTAGAGTGATGACATTCACTTGATTCCTCTGATTTTGATTCTTGGGGTTAATCTAAGTGTTGCTCGGAAGTTGCCCCGGCTTGTGATGGGCTCTGAGGGCATCGACAATCTGGCTGACCTGGGTTTCTATAATCTGCACATGCTTCTACACCTAATCCACTTTAATATTCACGCCTGAGATTTCTTGCTCCAATTTGCTCACTTTGTCAGTGGACCCTTGCATGAACTTAGCCAAATTCTCCTCGAGATTTGGCTTCTTCTTCTCCACCACTACTCTATCTTGCACGACAAACCCAGGTGGTGGCTGCTCTGCAACTTGTGGGTTCGCATAGGAAATTCCCGGATGGTTCCTAGCATGATTGTAGTTGTAGGGCTGATTATGCTGCTGGTATCCTCCACGGTAATTCTTTTGGTAACTGCCCCCTTGGACAAAATTCACATCGGCACATTCTCCTTCCAGTGGAGCTTGCACTGGATCTATTACAAAAACTTCCTTTTCTAATTTCAGCGTAGCAAAGTCCTCTCGCAATTTCTTCACCTCGGCTGCCCAATCAGGTTCTTCAGCGGTCTTTTTCTCCACTACTTTCTCAACAGCCTTCACAGGGCGACTTCGACTCGAGGAGCAACGTTGATTGTTGTTGGCCATCTTTTGGAAAAATTCCATGGCCTTCTTCCCTCTTTTCATCATGATGGTGTCACCCAATGTGGTATCCACCAACTCAATGGTCCTCTCATTGAGCCCTTCGTAGAATGCTTCTGCTTGCTCGCCTGGAGGTAGGCCATGTCCTGGGCAAGATCTCAGTAACTCCTTGTAACGCTCCCACGCTTCATAGAAGCTTTCATCTGGTCTTTGAGAAAACCGGATGATCTCCTTCCTTCTCTGTCTGATGACGTTCGGAGGAAAGAAGTTTTCCAGGAATTCATTCTGTAGTTCCGTCCATGTACTGATACTTTCTTTGTCCAGTGCAGTAAACCAAGACTATGCCTTATCCCGCAGAGAGAATGCGAATAGATGCATTTGGATGGCACTCTTGCTGACCCCTCCGATTTTGACAGTATTGTAGAGCATCAGGAATTTGTCGAGATGTGCATATGGATCCTCAGTCGCTCTTTTGTCGAATTGATTTTGTTGCACCATTTGCACCAATCCAGTCTTCAGCTCGAAGTTGTTGGCGTTGATGCCAATCCTGAAGTCTTTCTCTTTGAACTGAGGTCGATATCGTGTTTGCATAGCTTCTTCTTCCTCATCCTCATCTGATTCCTCAGGCGGATCCTGACCTTCTTCGTCTTCTTCCCTTGGAATATCTTCAAAGAGTGGATTGGGGCGAATGCGCCGGTTGTTCCGATTGTTCCTCTCGAGATTCCTCTCGAGAGTCAGCTGCTGAAGTTGTGCCCTCATGTCTTGGACTTCCTGAAACAGTGTTGTTTGCTCCTCCAGGGTCAGCATCTGTGGAGGTGGCTGATCGATCGGCTCGGGTTGGACGACCGGTTGCGGCACATGGTCCGGCGGTGGTACATTTTCTTCCATTGTTTGATCAGTCGAGCTTTCTTGCCCCCGCTTATTTCTTTGGATCTTTCGGCACGTGGCTTCAATTTCTGGGTCGTATTCGAACAGGTCCTTCCGCTTAGCTCTTGTACTCATGCACTACCTGTACAGCAAAGGGGGTAGTGAAGTAAAACTGAAAATAAACCAAAACAAACTAAATTGAAAAACTGAAATTCTGAAAAAAATAGTAGGGCATCGATCAACGGAGAATCCGTGTTGATCAATGCGGAAACAAGAACTGCATCGATCGACGCAAAATGCACGTCGATCGACGTGGAAAACAAAACTTACGAAAATTTAAATAAAAGTACGAAAATTACAACCTAAATCATTATTTCGATCACAAAATTAATAGTAAGATTATTACTATTCTGTCCCCAGCAACAACGCCAAAATTTGATCGCAGAATTACTTTTCTAGCGATTTAGCAGAGCTAATAATACAGCGGCAAATTAAATTATCGAATCCTAGGGGAAAGAAGTAACAAAAAACCTTAATTACTAAAACAAAAGTTCTCAAAATACTAGTTAGGGAAAATTCAAATTTTGGTTCCGGTTTTCAAACTAATTTCGCAATTTAAAACTTAAACAGGAAAATAAAAATAACTTAGTGGAAGCAGATATGAGAAGTACAGATTCCAGGGATATCTACCTATCAAGTATTACATGTATGAATCAATTGATTAATTCCCAATTTAATTCCTCTTCATAGTGAAACATCATAAAAGTATTATGAACTTCTTTGTTAGACAATTCATAAAGTTGATTAATCAATTACCTATCTCCGTTCGGTCTCAAGATCAATTAATTAACTCCCCAAATCTACGGATCTATTCCTATAATCTATTCCCTTCTGTTCAGACAAGAAATTAAATTATATTGTGAAAACTCTTTCCATTGAAAACTATTACAGTTACGTCTCTAATTATCAACTAATTAATCCTAAGATGTGGCCAACAACTCAAGATTATGAATAAGCACATAATTCACTAACTATGATGGGAAACAAAAATTAATTAAATTAATCTAACATGCATACATTGATAGTTCGAAACCCTAGAATCTGTGAAGGAATTTAGTTGCACATATTCATGAATAGTATCATCAGAGATAAAGAAAAAACATGAATTGCATAAAAACTCGGTGTAGATGTCTTCCCACAAAAACCTGTCTTCAATCATAAAACATAAAACTCTTGGAAATCTTCTAAAATCTTCAACTCTAAAATTCTCCACACTAAAAATTGAATTTTACAAGGTTTTATATAGCTGTGATAGATGTATCATGTAGTATCTAGGATTATATATATTTAAATCTTCAAATCTGGAACAAATCTTGATCTCCAGGATCCATGTCGATCGACGGCAAAATGCACGTCAATCGACGCACTTGAAGAAGAAGTTGCGTCAATCGACGCGGGTTGTGCGTCGATCGATGTGGACTTGGCTTCGATGGGTCTGCGTCTGTCCTCGGCATCGATCGCTCCTTCAAGCAACTGCATCGATCGACGCGGGTTTGTGTCGATCGACGCGGGTCTGGAATCCGAGCCTCTCTGATTTCTTCACTATTTCTGACTCAAAAACCTGCATAATTCATCAACCACGACATTACAAGCACAAAAGCCAATTCATGCACAATAAAATACGTAAAACAACTCAAGTATCACCAAAATAGTCAAAGAACCAATAGATAAGTTGGTAAAAATACTAACTTATCAATCTCAAGAAACCTTCAAGAAGGAAGGAATATGCGTAGCCTGTCAACAAGAAAAGCAAGCCAAAGCGTCCTTCAATTCAAATCCAGAAAAGGCCACCTCAAATAGAATCCTTGAGCTGTTGCACATGGATTTATTCGGCCCTGTGACACCACCCAATGTAGGTAAAAAACTATATACTCTAGTTGTTATTGATGACTATTCCACGTACACATGGGTGAGGTTACTCAAAAGCAAGGACGAAGTGAAAACTATCCTTCCGAAGCTGATAATTAGAGTTCAAAATGACAAGGAGCTCGCGGTAAAAAAGATAAGATCCAACATAGTGATGGCCATTAAGAACCGGAACCGGCTGAACCGGCCCGGAACCGGCCCGCCGGTTCCACGGTTCTGAACCGAAACCGTGCAAACGGTTCCGAACCAGAACCGTAACCGGTTCTAGCCGGGCCGGTTCCGGTTCCACGTTTTAACCGGAACCGGAACCGGCGGTTCCGAACCGTGGAACCGGTGAAAAAAAAAAAAAAAAAAATTAATGGTGAACCGGCGGTTCCGGTTCGGAACCGGACCGCCGGTTTTTTTTTTAAAAAAACTAGCCATTGGCAGCCGGTTCCGAACCGGAACCGGCGGTTCCAACGGCTAGAAATGGCTCTTTTTTTTAATTCGACCAATGGGACGTCGCCACGTGTCCCTGAACCGCCGGTTCGGCGGTTCCGAACCGGAACCGGCGGTTCAAACGACTTTTTTTTTTTTTTCTCCAATTTTTCACTATAAATACCCCCCTTTCCCTCAACATTTTCACACTTCAATTCTCTCAATTACTCTCAATTCTCTCATTCAATTCTCTCAATTCTCTCAATTATTCTCAATTAGTTTCAATTTCAATTTCTCTTTCAAATTTTCATCCCAAATCCATTCTCTCAAATTCTAAATATGTCTTCAAGCCGTGGTGTTGGTGGTGCCGACAATAGGAGCAAGGGCAAGACAACGTCTAGAGATGATACTACTAGAGGTCCACCTCGTCAACGTCGTCGTGGTGTTCATCTTGAAAGCTCTTCTCAATCTCAATACGATGATAACATCAATTTGTCATCGAGTGATGATGATCTTCGTGAAACTCAAATACAAGCCGATGAGGAGTATGCCCGACAATTGCAACATCATGAAATGCATTTTCGTGAGGCATTGGAAGGCAACGAAGATGTTCCACCCCCCGAGGCCGAGGTAAATGAAGAAGATGATGATTTCGATTCAAACAAGAGTCCAAAAGCTTTGAAATCCGATCTTTTCACAAAGCACTTCCGAAAAATTCGTGCAAAGGAGCAAAAGAAAGGTACATGGTGTTTTAAATTCTTATACTCATTTTAAATTTTATTTCAAATTCTTATACTTAATTTAAATTTTAATTATGATATATCTAACTAGAAAAATATATAATTATAGGTGCTCCCGAACAATTTGATCTCCTTTGCAATTATTGCCCTAAGAAATACAAATTCGCCGCCGGTGGTGGATATGGAACATATATACGCCACATAAAGGTGAAGCATCCCACGGAGTTTGGCTTGGCTAGGGGTCAAACTCAATTAAACCAAGGTGCATTTTCTTCCCCCCAAGGTACGTCTTCCTCTTCCTCTCTTCATAAATATGATCCGATAGAATCTAGGGATTCATTAGGGTCATTGATTTGTGTAAAGAGTTTAGCTTTTGGATTATTAGATGATT
Organism: Plectranthus barbatus; assembly: GCA_026898455.1. Lineage (NCBI taxonomy): Eukaryota > Viridiplantae > Streptophyta > Magnoliopsida > Lamiales > Lamiaceae > Plectranthus > Plectranthus barbatus. The sequence continues at coordinate 110,912 of JAPKLW010001764.1, read as the reverse complement.
TCCAATTTGAAAAATATATAAATCCGGTCCAACCTCTTCAAAAAAGAATTCCACGCACAACTATGGTGCGTTCAATAAGAAATAGAGTTAGACAATATAGATTGACTTTACGCGATCAATTTAAAAAATTAGATCATAGGGTTTCTATTTGCGCCGATATTTGGGATGATTGTAGATCCGAACATCATTATTTAGGTGTAACCGTTCATTGGATAGATTCGTCTTGGAGTATAAATAAAAGAATAATTGCATACCGACAATTTGATGAACCTCATACGACAATCAATATAGCCCGTAAATTAATAAAAATAGCTCACCAATATAAAATAAACGACAAAATATTTTCTATTGGTTTTGATAATGCAAGCAACAACACCGCATCGGTGAGGGATCTTATTTTGGAGTGCAATCCGGTCCTCGGAGGTAAGTTTTTCCATTGTCGTTGTATTACTCATATTCTTAATTTAGCCGTTCAAGATGGTATGAAACTTTATACTCATTCAATCCAACCTATTAGGGAGGCAATTTTATGCATACATAAGCATAAAAAAATTGCAAAAAAATGGGCTTCTTTTTGTGCTTCTCATGGAGTCCGAGCTAAACGTTTTCCAACCGATATTACTCATAGGTGGAATGCCACCTATGAAATGCTTAATGCAACATTTAAATATAAAGAATTATTAGTACAATTTTTTAGAAGTGATGAGTATGGTGTTAGTTTGCATTTATCCCATTGGGATGCATGTACATCTTTGCATGAATTGTTAAAATCTTTTTCTAACGCAACTAAAGTTTTATCCGGTGTCTATTATCCGACTAGTTCTAAAGTTTTATATCATTGTTGTTATATTGCTTGTCAATTTAATCAATGTAGTTCTATTCCCGAATTAAGGCATATAATATTTGATATGGTTACTAAATGGTTAAAATATTTTAGGGAGATTCCCTCCGTTTTTTTAATTGCTAAAGTATTTGATCCTAGTATGAAATTAGAAGGTGTTTATTCTTTTCTTGATACATATTATACCGCTCTCTCAACCTTAGCATTTATAGGGCCCGACGAAATTATCCCTTTAGAAAGTTTGAACCTCCCCTCCGTCGATGTAGTTAAAGCCCAACTTAGTGCCACATTACGTGAAGCTTTCGATTCATTTTGTGTCACATATAGCCACTTAGTTCAAATTAGATCTACCTCTAGGACAACAACTTCCGGCCAAACTAGTGCTAACCCCTTGTTAGCTAGAATTCATAATATTATGTCTCAAAACCGCCCGTCTAGTTCGCAACAAAGCGAACTAGATGTTTATTTGGCGGAAATGTATGTTGGTGGTGATTGTTTGCAGGTTCAAGATGAAGAAGATGAGAACGCTCCGGCTGAGGTTGATATTCTACTATGGTGGTCAAGGCGACAACAACAATACCCAATCCTAAGTACGATGGTGAAGGAGTTCTTAGCCGTCCCCGCATCAACGGTTGCCGTGGAACAAGCATTTAGCTCGGGTGGCTATATGTTGGATGAAAGAAGGTCCAACTTGACACCGGCCAATTTGGAAGCACAAGTTTTACTAAAAGATTGGAGAGATGCCGAAGATCGACGTCAAGAACCGGATTGGAGGCACATCTTCGACGACGAGGATGATTACAACTCCGAAGCAAGCGCGGCAAGTACTAATGCTTCCGATGGCCTAGGTGATGCGGATTTCGAATCCGATTAAAGGTAAGTAAGGTAAGAGAACTACGTGGGCTTTGATTCCCTTAATGAAAATTAAGGGATACGTAGGCAACTTAATTTTAAGGTAAAAAATTAAGTGCAAGCCCTTTTCAATAACCCCTCCCCTCCCCCCTTAATTTTTTTTTAAATTTTTTAGAATTTATTGGTTTATAGTTTTCATTTTCAAGCATTGTAATAATATTAATTCTTCAATTTTGTAATTTGTATAACTTGTGTAGTTTGTAATTTGTATAATTTGAGTAGTTGCAAAAAAATTGTAACTTGTAAGTTTAAATTTGCAATCTTAATTTATAATATTCCTCATATATCTTATTATCTTGATGTTTATTTAATTTGTTTTTGTACAAAGTAAAAATAAAATACAATTTTTGTGTACAAACCAAATATTACTCAAATGAAATAAATACTTATAATTACAATTTTTGGAACAAAATAAATAGTATAATTTAAATTTAAAAAAAAAAAAAAAAAAGAAATTAACCGGCGGTTCGGAACCGAAACCGGCTGAACCGGAACCGGAACCGCTGGTTACGGTTCAAAACCGGAACCGCCTACCCTCCTAGCCGGGCCGGTTCCGGTTCCATATATTCCGGAACCGGAACCGGCCCGGGGCCAACACTAATCCAACAACGGTACAAAATTTTGCAATGGAGCATTGATGGACTTCTGCGCCAATGCTGGGATAAGACATGAAAGGTCCACTGTAAGAACACCCCAGCAGAACGGTTTGGCAGAAAGAAGGAACAACACCTTAAAAGAAGCCGTGCGTACAATGCTTGCCGATACGGATCTAAGTTAAAAATACTGGGGAGAAGCAGTAATGAATGTGTGCTACACGCAAAATCAAAGTGGATTGAATCTTCGCTTCAACAAGACTCCCTAAGTATATCATGGTCGTAAGCCTTCATTAGCACATCTTCGTATTTTTGGTTCGTCATGTTATATCCATAGTAATGGAAAATCAAAATTGAGTACTTTTTCTCCTAAGGCCGATGAAGGAGTGTTCCTAAGACATGGACATCCGTCTCATAAGGGATATAGAGTACTTAATAAGACTACCAAACTTGTGGAAATAACATGCAATGTTATTTTTGATGAAGCTACTTTAGTGCGCAGGACCATAAGAAGCCAAAGAGATGAGTTTCATGAAGCCAAAGAGTTGAGTTTCATGAAACCAATGTTGTCAATGGGACTTTGGGCTTGAATACTTCTGAAGCTGAACTAAATGATCCGACTAGGTTGATGAATGAATCATCATCTCTACTGGAGACCTTGACTGATCATTCGACAGTCAAGAGGGCCTGTGATGCAATCGGTAATGCTGAGGCCACCATACAATCTCTCGAAGAGCTTACAGATCAACAGGGAACTAGAGGAGATAAGGATGCTCAACTATCTGAAGATTCCCAGAATGTCGAGAGATCTATTGAAGACAATTATGCTGAAGACAACCAAGAGCAGACTGCTGCAGATAGGAGTACTACACCAGTAATACAAAGTCCAGCAGACAAAATGCCAGAAGTCAATCCTTCAGTAGAAGACGACTCAACAAGGGTAGCAGACAGCTTGGAGACTCTACAACTTGTTGATGTACCAGTTTCAAAAGAATCCATCGGACTATCCAGCAGTCAAGTCATTCCTGTAGCAGAACTTCAAAGACCCAAATGGCTGCTAAGTGATCATCCTACTCAAGCGATTCTAAGAGATATTGCCGATCCAATCCGAACCAGACACAGTGCACTACTTGCCTGCTTCATATCACAAGAAGAGCCTACCAAAGTAGCAGAGGCACTCAAATCAGCAGACTGGATCAACGCAATGCAGGTGGAACTATTTGAGTTCACAAGGAATCATGTATGGGATCTCGTCGATCGTTCAACACATCAATCAGTAATAGGAACTAAGTGTGTATTCAAGAATAAGCGAGACGAAAATGGACTCGTCGTTCGCAACAAGGCCAGATTAGTTGCTAAAGGTATGCGCAGTGCAAAGGGATAGATTTCGATGAAACTTTTGCTCCAGTAGCTCGCTTGGAAGCAATCAGATTATTCCTAGCATATGCTGCTCATCATGGGTTCACAGTATTTCAAATGGATGTCAAGAGTGCATTCCTTAACGGAAAATTGAAAGAAGAAGTCTACGTGGAACAACCTTCAGGTTTCGAATGAGGAGACAAAGTGTAAAGACTAAGGAAAGCTCTCTACAGACTAAAGCAAGCTCCAAGAGCGTGGTATGAAACGCTATCACAATTCTTGCTGAAGAACGATTTCAGAAAAGAGAATATCGACAGAACATTATTCTTGATCAAAGATGCTGAGGACATCTTAATTGTCCAAATCTATGTGGATGATATTATATTTGGATCAAGAAATTTAGGTCTCTGCGAGAAGTTTGCTCAGCTTATGCAAACCAACTTCCAAATGAGTATGATGGGAAAAATGTCATACTTCCTAGGTCTACAAGTCCAGCAATCAGACGATGGAATTTTTATTCATCAGAAGAAGTATACGAAGGATCTCATCAGCAAATTTTGCCCAGAAAAGACGAAGACTCTGCGGATTCCCTTGAGTACAGCTTGTCAAATATCAATGGATGAAGAAGGTGAATCTGTAGACACCACATCATACAAAGGAATAATTGGATCACTACTATACTTGACAGTCAGCAGACCAGACATTTCATATGCTGTAGGAGTATGTGCCAGATATCAAGCAAATCCAAAGAAGTCACATATGGAGTATGCTCGAAGAATTGTCAGATATCTGAAGGGAATAGAATCTTTAGGAATTTGGTATCCCAGGGTAGATGATCTCACACTCATAGGATACTCAGATTCTAATTTTGGAGGTTGTAGAATTGACCAAAAGAGTACGAGCGAAACATGTCAATTCCTAGGTCATAAGCTGATAAGCTGGTTCAGCAAAAAGCAACACTCCGTAGCAACATCCACAACGGAAGCAGAATACGTAGTTGCTGCCAGCTGTTGTACACAAGTGCTGTGGATCAAGCAACAACTTCAAGACTATGAAGTCTGCACTAGTTCCGTTTCCATTTACTGCAACAACAACAGTACAATGTGCATCACGAAAAATCCTGTTCATCACTCTCGAACAAAGCACATTGATATTCGACATCACTTCATTCGAGATCATGTCGAAAAGAAGGATATTTCAGTAGATTACATCAGAACAAAGGATCAGCTAGCAGACATATTCACTAATCCTCTAGCAGAAAGCAGATTCAAAGAGCTTTGTCTTAAGCTCGACTTATTGGAATTGGATGAGGTTATGGAAGAATGAGTCCCAACTCTCATTCTGTTCTTGATGAACCGTTATTGGTATTCTTTAGAAGATGCGGAATAAGAGTGTGTCCCAGCTCACGCTCTTCAAAAACATATTCTTTCGAAGATTGCTGAGTCCCAGCTCTCAGCAATTCTATAGTCATATACCAAAGGATACTGATATTAGCAGATTGCAAGATTGCTGAGTCCCAGCTCTCAGCAGTCCAGATGATCAGTAAAGTAGAATATTGAATTCAGCAATATAAGTCAGGTGATTCCTGAGTCCCAGTTCTCAGCAAAAGATAGAAGACCGCTGAACGAATACAAAACTGAATCAATCTTGGGAAATTGATCAGATATGGGAATAAATATCGGGATACTCAACCGACGTATCAATTAAGATCATCATCAGTGACAAAGCGACGATACATATTCGCTATCATTACCGAAGATCTCGTTCAAAGGCTCGAGATGATTTAAGTTCTGAAAATAGCGGCCACGTGGAAAGGCTATAGCGAAACCGTCAGTTCCCGAGGCAGACGAAATAATTAGAAGATTGAGTCTCTAGGAGAGGTTGCGTCTATTTAAGAGAAGATATCTTCATCTGGAAATCCATATCTCAAAACCTCGAAACCCTAGATCTATCTTCTGCCTTCATTCCCATCTTTCCAGAAACCCTACTGGAAGAAATCAGAAATATCGTCCTTTACCATTTCACCAAAATACCTCCAGAATGGATTCGAGCAACGTGACTTGGAAGTCTCCAAATTGAGAGGAAGAGTTGTAATCTTCACAGAGATCACATCTAAGAAGACTATCTCAATTCTAGGTTCACCTTGGATGATGAGTTTTCTCATATTAGAACCGAACGGAGATAAGCAGTCCATTCTGTCAAGCCATGGCAATTTTCTCGTTGGTGAGATAAAAACTTGTCAGGTGGGTCTGAAGATGGATATTCCTTAGTCACCAAATTTGGGAATTTCTTTGGGTAAGAAACCCCATATCACATCTTCCTCACTTCTTCTTCCAGTGTTTCAAAAGCAATGGATTCAGAGAAAAAGAGGAGATGGAGGAAAGGCTTGCGAGTACAGGAGAGACATTTCAAATGTTTTCTCACAGTACTTGAGGCCTAATTCAGCCATGGATGGTGCAGATGTTACCCATCCTACAAATTGTAGGAACATCTGTACAACATCTAGTGCTGATGGGAACTGTGGACAGGAACACCAAGCCGTGCAGAGGATGCGAGGCTTCGAATTTTCTTCTGTGTTCTAAAGTGCCCACAGGAAGCTCCAAGGCTGGAAGCTGAAGATATGCCTGCGCTAGACATCACACAGCCTTGAAGACAACACATTGTTGCGGAAGCAAGGCGGCTTGCAGCAATGAGCTCGGAAAAGACCCAGAAGGAGTAGATCTAGCAAAGGCGTTATTGGAGCAGTCTGAAGACAAATTGATCATTGTAAACTTGTAGTATTATACTTTGCAAAGTGTAACTCTTGTAAATCAATGATATCAATATATTGCTCACTTTGAGAACAATAGTCTGTTGTCTTAAACCATATAATCGCCTAACTCAAAATGCTAGATCATTACACTCCTTGTGTAAAGAAACCTATAAAAAACATATGATTTTCCATGAAAAAATTGAAGAAATAAAAAGGAAAATCGAATGATAGGAATTTCTCAAAGGTCTTCCCAACCCCGTCGGAAGCAGAGTGCTTGAATGGTGAAAAGGGTGAATAAATTCAAGCAAATTACTCTCTGCTAACTGCTGAGTCCAAGCTCTCATCAGATTCTCGACAGATACTGAGGATGAGCTCTCAGTAAAAGGACTCTTAAACTTGAGAAGTTAATTGAATTTAGAGAGTCCATAAGAACTGTTGAATCCAATCTTTCAGCAAATATCTGGTGTTTACTGAGTCCAAGCTCTTAGTTGATTAATAATGATTGCTATTTTGGAATAGCAGACAGACCGGAAAATGTTTACTGAGTCCAAGCTCTCAGTAAAGAAGACTCTTGATTCTACATGGATAAAAATTTAGAAGAGTCTATTTTTGTCTATTGAGTCCAAGCTCTCAGTAAAACCCCGAAGAGCTGAGCATGAGCTCTCAACAAAGTTCAAAAGATTGCTTAAAAAGGGTATGACAATGCTGAGTCCAAGCTCCCAGCAAGCTGTAAGCATCTACTGAACAAAGGACCGCAAAGACAGACTGCTGAGTCCAAGCTCTCAACAAATCAGGTCCAGAATTATGTCATTCACCTCAAAGCAAAAAGAGAATGTTGAGTCCAAGCTCTCAGCAAAATAGGTGATATATGGCATTATTCATCAAAAGGTATAATCGTATGCTGGGTCCAAGCTCTCAGCATAGGCCTTTCACATTGCTGAGTATTCAACACATGCATCCTTGAATGTTGGCCAGCAAGCAGGAGATTGTTGATTCAAATATATCACGAAAGGCGGGATAACCTAATGATGAAGAAACTGCAGAGTTCACTTTCATTACAAAGTAACTCCTGCACAGGGCGGTGATGAATGCCAAGGTGACACGTCAGCCATAGTCACGGTTCCGACGGAAAAAGGACGTAAGGCGAACCATCACCAACTGCCCAACCGTAGATTCATCCATATCAGAAGAGACGATCCAACCGCTCACAGTAGAAGGTGGTTAAAGAGGGATCATATAAATGAAATTTGGTTTGGGAATTCTAACCCTAATACCTTCATACCTTTTGATTCAAAATTCTTCTGCACTTTTTGAAGCTTTCAGAAGAATACATCAATGGCAGAATCTTCCAACCGCACCAGTCCCCCTGCCGAATCATCCGGAAACACCAACATGCCCGAGGAACCAAAACAGTTCCAGCTAACTTTCACAGGCATCTACAAATCAGAGGACATCAATGAGTCAATTCTATACTATGGGCTAATCGCCATAAGCCATGGAAAACTGCCTGGTGAACTTACCAATGATCAGAAAAGGGCCGCTCAAGTCAAGAAGGACAAGATACTGTACGAGCCAATGTTCCGGAAGCACTGGTGTGAAGACCTCATAGGTAAACTCGACCGAGAGAACCTACTAAGATACCTATTTACATAACCAAAGAAATTTTGTCCACACATAGTTGCAGAATTCTTCGTGTGTGCAATTGTTGATAAATAAGAGAAATCCTTCACCACAAGTGTCATGGGTATCAAAATCACAGTAAGCCCAGAAGTTTTGGAGAAGACGTACGGACTCCGCAACGACGGTGAAGATGCAGCCAACTACAAAATCAACGATGAAGCCGAGATGAAGAAAAGATGGTTGAGATGGAAGTCGGATTCATATACCGATTCATGGAAAGTAGCAGCACCTTTGAAATCTCTAGCAGAACCGATGAGGAGTTTAGCACAAGTAGTCATAAGGATTCTAGTGGGCGAAGTGGGCTCACTTTCTGAGTTAAGTGCTAAGAATTTTGTTGTTATGATGGCCATTGAAGATCAAGTGCGTGGAAATTGGGCAAAGTTCTTGTACACTAAATGGCTAGCACATGTCTACAAGAACATGAGTGTGAAGAAGGGTCACACGTTCACTCAAGACGTAGGCTTTGGATTGAAGATAAGCCACTTTCTAGAAGGAATTGTACCAGAAGGAAAACGCTGCCGAGGTGAAGATTTGATCTACTCCGATTATATACCGCCAACCAGAAAGCAACAACCACCGAAGAACATCAGGGAACCATTGATACCGAAAGGAAATAGCATCGTCAATTCTAAAGAGGCATGATCTGATGAAGAAGAACCATACCAAGGGAATATGGTTATGCCTACTGCTGCTCCACTTACTGCCGAGGAACTTGAAGAAGAACGGTGCGAAGTAGAATGGGATGTTTTGTTTACTGAACTTGAATATTTGGTTGATATTTCATCACAAGCAACTAGTCAACTCTTAGATCAAACTAAATTGAAGAGGAGGCGAACGCAGATGAGCCCTCAACAAAAGAAAGGGAAACCAACGAGTGATGATGAAAAAGTCAAGAGAAGGGGCAAGCAAAGAAGATCTTCAGGTAACATTCTTCAAATCAATGTACCTGAGGTAGATACTTCTCTACCATCTTCAGATGTCGTCAAAGGACACGATGACAGAATCCACAGATGCTACTGCAAAGCGAAGGCTTAAATTTTCCGATGAAGGAGAATCTCGGAAGAAAAGGCGACAAAGCGCTCCAGAGGGCACAAGAACAAAGAGACTATGCCAAGTTGCGACTTGAGATGACACTTGAAGAAAGGGATTTAAGATACGCAGAAGTCATGGCTAGTTATGCCGAGCAAAATGCAAGGATTCAAGCTGGAGAACAAACAGGTCGCATCACTCAAAAGGATGTTGAGAAAATGCAAACCGACAAAGGGAAGAGTAGGGTCACGTTCGCTAATGATGTGGAAGCAATTGCTGATCTTGAGCGAAGACAACTGAAAGAAGCCCTAAAAGAATTAAGGAGATTACCAACTCCAGAACAAGGAGAAAGGAGTTGTGACGCAACACAATTTCAGCCCGCCACCAATCTAGGGGGAAACATAAGTGCTGATGAAATTTTTGAACGAAGTTTGTTGCAGACTGCTAAAAAAGAAGGTAGCAGTCCTGTTGTTGAAAAGGAAAGTGAACAATCACAATTGGCTGCGCAAGGAGAAAGCCGATATGTGACAATCATGGCAGAAGCTGATTTGGAAACAACATCAAACCAGATCCCAACCATCGATTCAGGAAATCAGGAAGCAGGGAGAAGGAATGCAGATTCAGAGACAGACATGCCAGAAGATGCCCAACAGATTAAAATAGTCAATGAAGGAGGGAATGCTGAGGAACATACTGCTGAAGCAAATACCTCACTCAATGCTGAGTCAGGAGCACAACTACAAGCAGAGCTCACAGCAAATGTGCGAGCTCGAAAGAGAAATATCTACGACGATTGGGTATTGAACCTTCAACCGTTCCAGGATGGAATACAGAGGCAAATACCACAAGAGTGCTCGAAAGAACTATAGAATCCATCTGGCAATGATGCATTCCGGTTCCTAGCTCTCAAGAAGTTTCAGGTATATCCTTCAGTGATCTTCCCAGCTCTGTATTCGAAGAAGATGCATGGATTGTCACAGATGGAGAATCTATATTCAGAGAAGAAACTCTTAGAGTTCTCACGGAAGGACCACCCGACAGAAACTACAAGGCAAAGAGAATTGCAAATTGGTGCCCTTCTGTCACAGCAAGCGATGAGGAGAACGAGGATCTCATCTCCTGGGCATGAGACATTAGTATATTCATAGAAACTCAAGCTGCTGCCAAAGTCAATGACTCATATCCTGCTGAACTTCAAGGAGAGACGTCCGATCAAGAATGGTTGAGAACTGAGTTCAAGAGATGGCGATTCTTTGACTATGCCACTCATGAACTACATTATGAGGACCGCTCAATCATAATGGCAAGGATGGGTCTTAACTACTGGAGGAGTGAAGAAGAATGGGTTGATGATTGGATGGACAAGACATCCAAGAGACAGTGTACGGAGAAGCAAGTTTCTGCGAGGTTACAGAAGATCAAGGCTCACAGAGCAGCCACCGGAGATCGATCTCTGCCACCCTCCGAATACGCCACAAAAGACTCTCCACCATTCACTCAGAATTTTAAATCTCCTGCCACCAGACGTCAAATGGCCGCTGCTGAAGAACTAAAGAAGAAGTTACCTGAAGAACAAGCTGCAAGAAAGAAAGAGGAAGATAGGATGAAGATGTTGGGATTCAAGGAGAAAATTCTAAACCAACTCGCCAACAAGCCCTTCAGATTACAAGACTTAAGGTCATCCGAACAGAACCCTACTGAAGAAGAAGAAGAAGAAGGAAGGGAAATCATACACTTTGTAATGGCTCCGGCTGACCAACCATCCACTTCAGCTGCAAGATTGACAACCACAGCTCTCATGTCTACCGCTGAAAATCGAATTGTACCTGCTGAGGACTCTACATTCCTGGCAATTGAGCCTGTGAATACCAGCACCTATCAGAGAGATCTCCAGCACTATATTCATACGATGGTGGGACGGAGTATTGAAGAGCAAATGATACCAATCATGCACAAAGAAATTTCTACCGAAGTGTCTGAAGCCAAAGACGAGATTCTTGCCATCCAACTAGATAACTTCGAGACCTTCTCCACTGGAATTTTTGCTGTGATCAAAGAGGGGGAAGAGAAGAGGTTAGCTGAAGAAGCAGAAAGAAGAATGGAGCAATAAGAAAGGATTCGTCGACTGGAAGCGAGAAGACTACAGGAATAAGAGCTAAGGAGACAATGTGAAGAGGAAGAGAGAGAAAAACATATAAGAATTGAGGAGAAGGAAAGAATCATAAGACAAGAACGAGAAGCTCTCGTGGACAACTTCATGAAGAAGACAATAGAAACTCTCAGCAAAATGAAGAAGCCCACTGCCGGTTCCTCAAGTGCCAAGAATACTGCTGATTCAGACTCTTCAACCACAAAGAAGTAATATCTCTCCAAACTCTACATCTCCTAGTTGTTTGAACAATCTTTCCATTTCAATTTGGGTTATGTGACTGTACGGAAGAATATATGATTATCAATAAAAAACTAACATAGGTTGAAGACAACATCTCATTGTCCAACATTGATCTAAGTGAATAAGCTGAAATTACACACTTGGTGTAATCAGCAAGCTGCATGGAATGTGCTGTGTGTGAAATGTTCATGTGATTGCTTGATGATATTATGCGTGAATATGCTCTTTACTTACTTGGTAATATGACCTTGAAGCTATTTACCTGATTGACTTATTTATCGAGCAATACCCTTGATACGTTAAGGGGGAATGTTTAGGAACAATGTTGAGTCTACAGGAGTTGAGACACTGAGAATAGATCTGATAGAAAACTTTTGTGTAATCTCAGTAATCAGCTTTCCCATGATGAGCCAAGAATTAAAGCTTAAAGTAGTGGCTTTGATCGCACCAAAAAGGGGAAAATTGTTAGGAATATTGTTAGACCCCTCTACTGTAAACCAATTCAGTATCATAGTTTGATATGTTTTGGTGGATCAAAACTATAGCAACTCAGTATCGAGTCAATTGTAAAAAGTTATGTATAGGAATTCATGCTCGAGTTGTAATAGATTAGGAAAAAGAAAGGTTCAATTGTGCTGAAGGAGTCAGCAAACTCATCCAATTGCTGAAGATCAGAACGGCCAGCGATGCGAAGAAAGCAACGAGAATGCTGAAGAAGGATTTCTAGCAATCTACGGAGACATCTAACGCATAACAGTAGTCAGATGACGATAATTAACAATCAGCAATCAAGAGAATGATCTCAAAGCCAAATATCAGACGGATTACAAGTTACGAGAAGAACCAACCAACCAAGAGGATGGAATAATCATCATGAAGAAAAATGGGTTCAGACCTATAAAGGATCCGTTCTGACAAGAGACAGCTAAAGGTAGATGCTATGCCAATCCGAGACAAAGGGACTTGAAGAGTCTCTGTCCACCGCAGAAAAAGGAAGCATGTAGATAGGCGAGCATTCCCTTTGAGTCTAACGGATAAGATTCAAACGGTTGTTTGAATCTTCACCTATAAATAGGTGTCATCCTTATTTGATTTAAAGGTTCGTGATTTCATATATACAAGAGAAAACAAAAGAGATCAAACATATTCTCTCTATCACGCGAACTCATCCGAGCAAAGTTCTTAATTGAAGCTTTTCGCAAGCTTTCATAATAGAAGCTTGAAGACCTGTGAAGTTTATCTTCAAAAGGTAACATTGGGATTCTCTCTATTCCAGAAAGAATCTAGCAGTCACTATTGCGGTGCAAGAGTGATTTGTACGGGCTACGCCAACACAAGGATAGGTTCCGGGAAGAACTATATAACTCCCAGCAGTTGACGTCCGAGGAGAAGGGAGGTTTGTCCTCACTCTAAGGAGCGACACCGGTTGAAGATTGGAGATCGAGGTGCTTGAAGGTGCGCGCTGACCAGACGGAGGAGCTGCTCAATGTTAGAGATCAGGCCTGACCTTGTACTCATTCTTCTAGTGAAATTTTCAGTCAGAGGATTGGAGAGTGGATGTAGAACAATTGTTTGAACCACTATAAAAATCCTTGTGTCATTTACTTAGCTAAAACATTTAGATAAACACTTGCTAAGTCGAGACCTTAGCAAGACACGTGCAAGATAAACATTAATACTTCCGCTGCATATATCATAACATTGATTGGGGACCAACACTAGGACAAGCAAAGACCTTACAAGACCATACTTTAATAAATGAGATCTTCAAATCTGTGTTCCTTAAAGCTTGTATGTCCAAGAAATCCATCAGCAAACATTCCTTGGACTAGCTAATAGCCATTCTGATAAAGCAGCAAAAGTCCACCTGCTCTGACAGAAAGGACATTGCAAGTCAGAAAATGGAGACCTCGATGGGACGAGTTTGTTGTCTCACAACGGCTCCAAACAACTACAAATTCAAACCTTCCAATGAGCGCCTATAAATAGAAGCTGCAAATCACCTTGAGAAGGTTACCAGAATGAATTTTATCGAACTAATTGGCGAATCAACTCTTTCATCATCTTTTACCAATTATTCTCAAAAGCTACCAACTCTCAGATCCTAAAGCTTTTAGACTGTTATAACAGCTTTTTGTGTTCTTTCCTGAACACGAGGCTCTGTGCTTATAGCAAAAGCTACTTATGTTTTATTACTTCCCAAATAATAAAACATCTTGGAGTTGTAAATTCTCATGTGGTAACTATCACGGGTGTATACCAAAAATCAAATGTTCTCAAGAAGAAATTACACTCCCATGACCAGCTAGAGGCTTCGAGGTGCGCCCTCACTCCAAATCTGAAGAAGCGAATGAGAGTAGAGGACTTGGCGAGTGAGCTAGTGGACTGATGGACATGGGCATTTATCTGCTAGCAATAGATCGTGCGACATTGTTGTAATCCCAAGCTTAGTGTTTCCAGACCACGCGTCTGAAGAGAGGACGGAGGACGGTTTTGTCTGAACCTGTATAAATCCTTGCATTAATTACTGTTTTATTTAATTTCCACATAGGATTTAAAACCTAATACCTCAAGTGTTGGAGTATATTACTGAAATCGAACTAAATAATATATCGCTTGCTGAAAAACTACATTTCTTGAACCCAAGCTAGTGCCAGAATCACCAGTTTGGAGGGCCCAACATTGAAAGACTTTCACCGTACTTTGTCTAACTCTGATTTTGGGACCAACAAGTGTATCAGAGCAATTGGTCTTTACAGACTAGCTGGTTTGAGTCGCTTAGGACCAAATCCATTTTCCTTGCGATTTTCTTTTGTGTCTTAGTGAACAGGTTATAGGATGAACATCTCGAAGCTTCCACCATATAATACAGAGAGATTCACAACATGGAAGAAGACATGCTGGAAACAGGACTAGTCCAGATCCTGAAGGTCAACGTCCTCCTAAGAGTTGAAGAAGGTCTAGAGACGGTGCCCAAACCTTACGCAGAGTGGACCATAGAGGATAAGAAGCGCATCCAGCTTGACGCCATAACTCATGAGTTGATTCTCTCCCGGAGGCTATAACGAATGATGGGATATAGTTTGACTGTGCGAAGGAGGTATGGAACTACCTCAGCAGTCTAAGCTAAGAGTCATACCAAATGAAGCGCAATAAGCTTCAGGTTTGCGTGGACAAATATGACTCCTTATGATGCTCCCCAGTGAAAGCATCAAGGACATAGAGATTCGGTTCAATACTATCGTCAGCGACTTGAAGACCTTGGATAGGGTATACACTACAACATATCTTAACGCCAAAAACATGCCCAAGATGACAAAGGAAGACTGGTTCGTGAATACAACCACTCTGAATGAGAACGATCTCTCCAAGATGTCCACCAAGTACTTGTTTGCCCAACTGCAAGCACATGAGTGGGACATCAAGATGGAAAAAAAGAAGAAGTCGTCAGGGCATCAATCAGTTTGCCAGGCAGGCATGTCAAAAATGCTCCCTACTTCGTGAAGAGAGACTTCCAAGGTCGAGGAGACCCAAGAAGCCCTTCTGTAGGAACTGAGTCTACAATAGGCGATGTAAATCGCCATTTATTTCTTAACCCCAGATTCTATTTATGGATATCAAAATAAATGCTATGACAAATAGTAAATAACATATGCATGCTCCTATTTAATTTAATGCGTAGATTCAAAGGAGTACCTCAACTCCTGCGGATTGAATAACGACAGTAGATAGTTGATGGTGTTCCTACATATATGATCTTCTGATCTGTTCCCCTGCTCGATCCAGAAGTCTGGTGAGGATACGTGATGGAGATCCAATTGACAAGATATATCAAGATATTTCAAGAAGATTTGTTGAAGATACTATGGAAGATTTGATATATCTAGATAAGATTTGATTTAGTCTTAATTTGATTAGATTTGAATTCAAGATTTGTTAGGATTTAGATTTCGTTTTTATTACAAAGATATCAAGATATATTTGTTGTATATCTTGATAGATTTGATATGTTTTTTAAATTTATTTTCCTAGTTAGATTAGGTTTAGATATATGATTTTCTCCCTATAATTAGGGCTCTATATTTTCATTGTAATTCAGTTTTCAGTTCAATAATAATTTTGTGAGTTATTTCTCCAATTCTGAAAACTCATGAATTTTGGTGGATTACCTTGAAATTTAACATTGACTTATCAACCGGACTTTCACATCCGTTTGTGGCGTCTTCGACTATATCCTTCGTTGTTGGATCAATCCGCTTCTTGGGTCATAGGAGATTCCAATCTAGACTACGGTACTTGAAGGCTTTTTAATCCAAAGGTGCTGGATCTTTCCATAGTATCAGTTTCATCAATTCTGCATTGATAGTTCTTCAGTTTCTTGGGGCGTATATGAGATTTGTCTGGAATACGTCATTTGAATGGTCGAATTAGAGGTGCTGGACTTCTATCCTATCGTCATTTTTTTGTTCCAGTTCTGTTTGTTCGCTTCTGCGTCGCGTTCGAGTCGTTTCTGTTGAGTTCCTGGGCTGCGATCTAAACCCTGCCGGCGAGGATTGAATCATTTTGGTATCAGAGTGAGGTTGTGTCCTTCCTCTTCCTTGTCTTTCAATTTTGTGTGTTTAATGTGTCAATTTTTTTAAAAAAAAATCGAGTCTTATCTTGTTTCTTGTCGTGTCTTTTGTGTCGTTCTTGATTCATATATTTTCATGTCTTTTAAGTCGTTAATTTAGGGTTCTTGTTAGTAAAGATTAGAATTATTAATACCATACTGATCGCTGTAAAAATTAACAGTTTTATTATAATATAGCGATGCAAATAAATTTATAAACCCAGAGGTATGTCGAACCCACAGGGATAGTGCAACGAAGTCATCTCATGTACTGGACACAGTTTATCAATTCTTTGTTTGAGTGAACCAATTTTTAGAAGAGTTTTTGTTTGTGAATTTAAAAATAACAATTGCAAGAAAGTAAAGAGTTTTGAAAATAATAAAGAAAAGCACAGATCCTAGGGCAGATATTATAATCATCAACATGTAAATATCAATCAACTCAGCAATGGAGAAAACATAGATTTTTGCGGATTAAATTCCTTGGTCAGGTAATTAAATCCTATATTATTAATTAGTGACTATCCCCTCTCGGTCTCAAGAACAACAAATTAATCAATCTCATAATTATCTAATTATTCCTATGTAGGTTTCTTCCTTTTGAGACAGAAGACAAACATATTTAATTCTCTCTTCCTATTAACAATCTTCACCTCTCGGTCTTTTGATTAATTAACTTTAAACCTAAATCTCAATTCACCTCTCGGTCCTTCTTTTGATCTAGATTATTAAATTAAATCAGAGAATTAAACCATGCCAAAGAGTTGATATCAATTAACATGCATTAGAAAAGAAATTATAACCCTAGAACCTGTTTAGGGTTCTAGCCACAAATCATGACTAGAATAAAAGAAAACATTAAATTAATTGACTTACAATTAAAGAGAAACCTTGAATGTCTGGTAAAAACTCCAAAGCTCAATTATTCTAAGTGTAATAATGCATAAAGGAAGTCTGAAATTCGTGCCTAAGAGTTCATATTTATAGAGGGGGGAAAAGACCTAATTTGAGTATTGAGTAAAAAATAGCAAAAACTGCCAAAACAGGCCAAAAATAGCCTTCTCGAACATCTTTGTCGATCGACAGAGAGGATTTCGATCGACAGGAATGCACGTGTCAATCCCCTTCTGCGCAGTCTCACAATTTTGGCCATAACTTTTGCTCCCGAACTCCGATTGACCCGATTCCAGTTGCGTTGGAAACTAATTCAAAGATCTTTCTATTTACATGCTCCATTAGCTCGGATTCCACGTGTGGAAGAATTCATGACTGTTACTTTGAACATAATCTGCTTTCGGTACGCGTTTCCAATGAATTCGGCCTAAAACCTGCAAAAATCACCCATCAAAGGCATAACACCCTCTAAACTAGACTCATGCACAATAATAAGTAAAAACATAATATAAAACACTTGAAACAATGGAGAAAAATATAGATAAGTGAGTATAAATATGAGCTTATCAAACCCCCCAAACTTGAATATTAGATTGTCCTCAATCAAAGAAAAGAAGAAAGAAATCTTAAGCAGTTGAAAGTGCAATGCCTCACAAGATTCATCACAGTCAAGGTTCATCAATCCTCATCACACAAGCAATTGGAAGAGATAAGATATTCATCAACTTCGCTCAATCACTCAAGTGTTTAGGTTTCAAATGAAAGCACTCATGACATGTATGAAGAAATTTCTACCATAGGCTTGCAAGAGTTCTAAAATCTCCACTGCTTATTTGTGCACACAATTCAAGAATCAAAAAGGACTTTGATAGGGTTGTAATGAAGGCTTTTTGTGAAGGGTAGGGAAATATGGCCAAGTGACTAAAGAAAAAATATTGAGTTCATGACTCTCAACAAATTCAAAATCACCATCTAATCATCATCTATCCTTCTCCTCAAATATTACAATTTCAATCACAACACAACCTTTCTCTCTCTCTTTTTTTTCTTTTTTTTTCTAGCCCTCTTTTTAATCTCTTATGCTCTTATGAACATTTTGTATAGGGAGCTTTTGAGAATTCTAATATCTTTTGAGCTAATTATTCACACATCTTGCATACCACTATTTACAAATTTCTTTTCCAAATCACATATCTTACCACCCTTATCCTCCTTAAATCACATAGACAAGACAAAAACCATTATAACTCCATGAAAATCTCATAAGCAGGACAAAAAAATGGAGTTAGGCACAATGGGGCTGACTAGGGATAACTTGATATGTAAAAGGACAGTGTTTAGGATTGGGCTAACAAAGATGACCTAAGATCATTTTCTATCCTTGTGCACACTATGCAATCTCGAAACAGAACAAAAGCAAGTTCTAGAGAAACGAAAACATACATGCGAATCTCTCATGAACAAATAAAGGCTCAAAAACTCACTTGGGTTCAAATTTTCTTCCTTAGTCAATTTCAATCCACTCAAACATCATGCAAGTGTAAGTTTCAATCAGACCCTATCATGTGGTATTCTACATTCATAGGCAAATCAACCACAATCGAAATCATCTCAACTAATCAAAGATCGATTCCAAAGATTGCATATAATGCTAGAGGGTTCAATTACTTAAGAATTTTCCTCACATAATATCTATATTTTTTTTATTACGCAAAAATTTAAACACACCAATTCAAATAAATGCAATAAAAAAATAAAGCAAGTAAATGATAGAAAGTTCGAATTTCTTGTCCACATCCCCCAAATATATTTGCCAACTCATTCCCTCGCTCCCATTCTTGAACTGCTTGATCTTCCTTTTCTTCAGTCTCTTCCTCTTCATTTTCAATGGAGGTTATTTTGTAGCATTCAGATTGTTGCCGGTTTATGTCGAGCTTGAATGTGATCCTTTCCTCATTTGCTCGGAGCGTGATCTCACCACCACGACAATCAATCAAAGCAGCACTAGTGTTCAAGAATTATCTTCCCAAGATCAAAGGTGTGCTTCCATCTTCTTTCATATCCAAGACTACAAAATTCGCAGGAAAAATTAGATGACCCACACGAATGAGAACATCCTCAATTATACCTTTGGGGTGAGACACGGATCGGTCTGCCATTTGCAACGTGATTGTAGTCGACCTTTACTCTCCAATCTTGAGGCGTTGGAAGATAGAGAAGGGCATCAGGTTGATGTTGGCACCAGTGTCGCACAACACTTTCTCGAATGAAATCCCCCCGATCTCGACTGGAATTGTGAAGTACCCTGGATCAGTTCTCTTGACTGGAAGTTTCTTTTGAATGACCATGTTGCACTGCTCATGATTCTTGACTGTTGAATTCTCCATGAAATGTTTCTTCTCACTCATCAGCTTGCGGAGATACTTCATGTAACCTGGAATTTCAGAAAGAGCTTCAATTAGAGGTAAATTAATGCTTACCTTCTTCAAGTTCTCGACAAAGCGCGAGAACTTGGAATCCTCCTTTTGCTTGGCAAAGCGCTGTGGAAAGGGCATCGGAGGTGGTCTGGCATCTTTGGAATTTAAGGAATTGTGCTGAGGAGGTGGCTGTGATGGCTGGGAAGAATTTGTGCCTGTTTGACTTGCCTGTCGATCGACAGGGGGTGTGTCGATCGACACACCCGTTGCAGTCCTGTCGATTGAATCCTCATTTGTGTTGCTCTCCTCCTCTTGTTCTCTATCTCGATTGATAGGTTGTCTGTCGATCGAGATAGAGGACGGATATGCGGCCTCCTTCTCCTTCTCTCCCCCAAACTTGCTTTAGGGCATTTTCGGACCTTTGTATCTCGTTCCAGACCTCAAGGCAATGGCATTAACCTGTTTGGCCTTCTCAGGATTGACTTCTGTGGTGCTGGGGAGCTGGCCTGGCTTGTGTTGATTGCTCAAGGTAGTAGAAATCTGACTGAGTTGCACATCGAGCATCTGAAGGTGCTTCGTCATATGCTGCATATGAGTGGACATGTTCTTCACCTCAGTTTCCACCTTGCCAAACCTATTGTCGGAGCTTTTGATGAACTTGTCAAGTGTCTCTTCCAGCACGGACCTCTTCTTCTCCACAATCTCTCCCTCGGCTCCAACACTGAATCTCGGTGGAGGATTCTCAGCTGCATAAGGGTTAGAATAAGAAAAACCAGGATGGTTCTTAGCACTATAATTGTACCCTTGATTGTTGGCTCGGTAGTTGTTGTTGTTGTAACCTCCATTGGCATAGTTCACTTCAGCGGTATTGGAGGTGCTCGAACTGCTTCCTTGGTAGATGTAGTCGGCCTCAACAGGAACGATGGCCATATTGGGATCTGAAATAGCTGCTACCGAAGCTCTACCGGCCCCCAACTGCTTGAACTCTTCTCGGAGCTTCTTCACTTCTGCCACCACATCAATTTCCGGAGTAGTGGTCACTGCTTTCTGCCTTTCAGTAGGCCATTGATGGCTATTGAGGGCCATGTCTGCAAGAAGTTGCATCCCCTCTTCTCCACTTTTCTTCATGAGAAGTCCTCCAGCTGAAGCATCAACCAATTCTTTTAAGTGAGGGGTTAATCCTTCGTAAAAATGGCATACCTGCATCTCAAGATCAATCCCATGGCCGGGGCACATCCTCAACAGCTATTTGTATCTCTTCCAAGCTTCATATAGGGTCTCATCGTACTTCTGGCTGAAGTGAGTGATGTCGGACTTTCTCTTCATGATGACACTGGGCGGAAAGAAGTTGGTGAGGAACTCTGCTCGGAGTTGTGCCCATGTGACAATTCTGCCCGCAAACCAAGACCGGGCCTCATCCTTGAGAGAAAAAGAAAACAAACGCATCCTGATGGTGTCTTGAGGCACTCCATTCTGCTTGATTGTGTCGCACACCTCGATGAACTGACTGAGGTGGTCGTACGGGTCCTCAATGGCCTTCCCTGCATACTGGTTCTGCTGGACCATCTGAATCAGGCCTGTCTTCAGCTCAAAGTTGTTGGCATCAATGCCAACCTGGAATTCTGGCTCCTCTCACAGTGGAAGGAAACGATCTAGTATGGATCTTTGGGGCACCACAATCTGCCTTTCACGGTTCCTCTCATTGGCCATAACTGCCAGTCTGGCAACCTGCTCTGCTTGAACTGCTTGTGCTACTTGAAGTTGCTCCCTGAGTTGTTGGACCTCATTCATGAATTGTCTTTGCTCCTAGGGAGTCATGTTTTGGAGTGGTGCTTCTGGTGGTTGCTCTATCTAAGGCTCTCTTTCCTTGTTCTTTCCTCTGCTTTTGTTTCTCATACAGGTAGCTTCAATTTCTGAATCGAAGGCTTCAAGATTCTTCCCCCGGGCTCTTGTGTTCATGCACCTGAAGAGAAAATAAAAAGCTAGGATTCAGTCTCTGTGTCAACCGACAGGTTGACTGTCGATCGACACGGATGCTGCTTCTGTGTCGATCGACAGAGGCTCTATCGATCAAAACAGAAGCAAAAATTGCACACACACGCACGTGAACAGAAATAAAAACTCAATCCAGAAAATATCAAAACAATCCAATAACAAGATAAAATCTGACTATCCCCGGCAACAGCGTCAATTTGATCGCTGTAAAAATTAACAGTTTTATTATAATATAGCGATGCAAATAAATTTATAAACCCAGAGGTATGTCGAACCCACAGGGATAGTGCAACGAAGTCATCTCATGTACTGGACATAGTTTATCAATTCTTTGTTCGAGCGAACCAATTTTTAGAAGAGTTTTTGTTTGTGAATTTAAAAATAACAATTGCAAGAAAGTAAAGAGTTTTGAAAACAATAAAGAAAAGCACAAATCCTAGGGCAGATATTCTAATCATCAACATGTAAATATCAATCAACTCAGCAATGGGAAAACATAGATTTTTGTGGATTAAATTCCTTGGTCAGGCAATTAAATCCTAGATTATTAATTAGTGACTATCTCCTCTCGGTCTCAAGAACACCAAATTAATCAATCTCATAATTATCTAATTATTCCTATGTAGGTTTCTTCCTTTTGAGACAGAAGACAAACATATTTAATTCTCTCATCCTATTAACAATCTTCACCTCTCGGTCCTTTGATTAATTAACTTTAAACCTAAATCTCAATTCACCTCTTGGTCCTTCTTTTGATCTAGATTATTAAATTAAATCAGAGAATTAAACCTTGCCAAAGAGTTGATATCAATTAACATGCATCAGAAAAGAAATCATAACCCTAGAACCTGTTTAGGGTTCTAGCCACATATCATGACTAGAATAAAAGAAAACGTTAAATTAATTGACTTACAATTAAAGAGGAACCTTGAATGTCTGGTAAAATCTCCAAAGCTCAATTATTCTAAGTGTAATAATGCATAAAGGAAGTCTGAAATTCGTGCCTAAGAGTTCATATTTATAGAGGGGGGAAAGGACCTAATTTGAGTATTGGGTAAAAAATAGCAAAAACTGCCAAAACAGGCCAAAAATAGCCTTCTCGGATATCTGTGTCGATCGACAGAGAGGATTTCGATCGACAGGAATGTACGTGTCAATCCCCTTCTGCGCAGTCTCACGATTTTGGCCATAACTTTTGCTCCCAAATTCCGATTGACCCGATTCCAGTCGCGTTGGAAAGATAATTCAAAGATCTTTCTATTCCATGCTCCATTAGCTCGGATTCAACCTGTGGAAGAATTCGTGACTGTTCCTTTGAACATCATCTGCTTTCGGTATGGGTTTCCAATGAATTTGGCCTAAAACCTGCAAAAATCACCCATCAAATGCATAACACCCTCTAAACTAGACTCATGCACAATAATAAGTAAAAACATAATATAAAACACTTGAAACAATGGAGAAAATAATAGATAAGTGAGTATAAATATGAGCTTATCACATATCATAATTATTCAAATCTTTCCATCGATATCTAGTCAAATCTTTCCATAATACCAAATTCTTCCTTATCTTTTATTACCTTATTAAAATTCTTCCTATCCATATTTTCCCTTCTTGATTACCAAGTAATTTGGTAATTACCTTATTCAAATATTTCCTGTTCCATATTTTCCTTCTTGATTAGCAAATAATTTGGTAATTACCTTTTTCTAATATATTTTCCTTGTTGAATTTTGTTATTTCAAAAAAAAAAAGAGAATATACAAAAAAATAGAGAGAAAAAAATTCGTGAAAAAAAAGAAAAAAAAAAGAAAAAAAGGAAAGAGAGAGAGAGAGAGAAATTGTTTTGGCCATAACTTTTGCTACAGGTGTCCAATTTCAGCATAATTGTACTTATTGGAAACGTCTCGATGGGATCTACAGGTGCTATTACTTTGTTGTGACGTTCCATGAGCAGAATGTCTAAAATCGAAAATAAGGAATTAGATAATGATGCCAGAATTCAGATGAGGTATATGATGAAGTTTTTGAAATCTGACTTTAGAAAGATGGTGAGGTCATAGATGGAGATGTTGCATCAACGGCTTGATGCATTGGAAGATGATTATTTGGGCAGCAAAAAGTTGAGATATAGACAAGCAAGGTGGGAGAGTCAACCAGATAATTACTCTTCATTTTTTGACAAGCTTCAATCAATGGTGGAGTAGACATTCATGGAAACCAAGTCTGAGTCGATGCGTGCATCAATTCAAGAGATCAAGGAAGAACATGTAGCAGTTCATATTCCATTGGAGGATCCTGGTGAAGCATTGGTGGCAACCGAATCTTAGTCGATACAGCCAATTCAAGAGACCAAATAAGAGTTTGTGAGAGTTTCTACACCTTTGGAGAGTCATATTGAAGAAAATGAAGAGATCGAGGTTCCGACTACAGTTACTATCATTACCTGTCCACTTTTGGGTATACAAAATCAAAGTCAAGTGCAACAGAAGATGGAGACAAAATTAATAAAAGTTGAAGAGATGGTCCAGAGGAACATAGTTCAATCCATTCTTGTGAGGACTATTGGTTTGAAAATGAAGATGCATGAAGAGAAGCAAATGCCAGATTTTGAACATGATGATGTGCCAAACAAGCCAACCAAGGGCAATGTAAGATGGTCCATTGAGTCCAGTGCAGACGTGGATTTGAGGACAAATCCCTTTGAAGAAGAGGGGAATGATGGAGATCCAATTGACAAGATATATCAGGATATTTCAAGAAGATTTGTTGAAGATATTATAGAAGATTTGATATATCTAGATAAGATTTGATTTAGTCTTAATTTGATTAGATTTGATTTCTAGATTTGTTAGGATTTAGATTTCGTTTTTATTACAAAGATATCAAGATATATTTGTTGTATATCTTGATAGATTTGATATGTTTTTTAGATTTATTTTCCTACTTAGATTAGGTTTAGAGATTTGATTTTCTCCCTATAAATAGGGTTCTATATTTTCATTATAATTTAGTTTTCAGTTCAATAATAATTTTGTGAGTTATTTCTCTAATTCTGAAAACTCATGAATTTCTGTGGATTACCTTGAAATTCAACATTGACTTGTCAACCAGACTTTCACATCCGTTTATGGCATCTTTGACTATATCCTTCGTTGTTGGATCAATCCGCTTCTTGGGTCGTAGGAGATTTCAATTTGGACTCCGGTACTTGAAGGCTTTCGAATCCAAAGGTGTTGGATCTTTCCATTGTATCAGTTTCATCAGTTGTGCATTGATTGTTCTTCAGTTTCTTGGGGTGTATATGAGATTTATCTGGAATACATTATTTGAAGGGTCGATATTTCTTCAGCTTCTTGGGGTGTATATGAGATTTGTCTGGAATACGTCATTTGAAGAGTCAAATTAGAAGTGCTGGACTTCTATCCTATCGTCGTTTTTTTGTTCCAGTTCTGTTTGTTTGCTTCTGCGTCGCGTCCGAGTCATTTCTGTTGAGTTCCTAGGTTGCGATCTAAACCTTCCGGTGAGGATCGTATCAATACGCTACCGGATTAAAACTGCACTCGAACTTAATTAGTTCGCTTATGCTCTCAGGAACAGAGCATGCCTTATCATAGTAATTCTAATTTCTGATCAAGTAATACTTCGCATTATCACTTCACTGGGCCATGATCGTTTCAAGTACTTCGCACTTGGTGCTACGCAAAGTAATTGCGCACCTATAAGCCGTAAAATTCATAATCAAGCAGACACATATTATCGATATAGTATGGTTTGATCGCATACTAATACTACCATCATAATTAGTGCATTTCATGCAAGATTCATTCTTACGCCCGTGAGTAGCGATCCACACATCGTTCCTACTCATACTAGGCTCATATTACGATTCCACACTTGATTCTGATGTGGTTGCTCCGATGCACAAACATAACTATTCTCAATGAGTTGTAGCAACTATGTCAGTCCTCTAACCTGATCCACCATACTCTAGTCTTCACAAGCTAAGCACGTACAATTTCCTTTACAGGGTTCAACATGCTTTCAAACACTTACCAACTACCTACAAGTCAAATATTTTCAATGAATTGAACATATGAAATCATTTTTCATAATCAATTAGAGAAAATCAACATTTTGCATGAATTTTCCATAAGTGTCAAAGACAAGCAATGAAGCAGCAAAGGCATATGTCAAGAAATGATAGTATGAGCTCGACTCTAATACAAGACAGAGTACTCAACAACAAGATAGGCAAACAAGAGACACACTCATGGTCAGACAAATCAAGCTAGGTTAGCGGACATCAAGTTCTACGCTAACACATAACATAAATGCAGAGCATTTAAAATTTTTCAATAAGCATGATCATGATAATATACCAGTGAAACAAAATCGTTCAAAATGGTTTATGATGATTGTTGAGGTTCGATTTCGCAAGAAAACGGAGCCTTTAGAACTTTGTTAGAGAATAACAGATAGTAACGACAATCAAAGAAAATGACTGGAAATAAACAACAAAATTGAACAATTGTAAATGAAATAATATCAATATATCGACGTGTGCGGAGAAGCAATTATATCTCTTGACAATTCGGCAGGATTATGGCTATCTTTTTCTAGGCGAGAATTCTCCAAAAAATAAGTTCTCTGCCCCTATTTATAGACAGGATAGAGGCAGGCAGGTAGTAGCTAACCCTAGGCATCGAGCAGCAACGGCTCGCCTGGAATATCGGACCGGTTGCAGGTTTCTCGGAGGCATTTAGGGCTTCAACATTCGGGAGCCGCCAGAAAGCTAGGGTTTCCCTTCCTGGACTGTCTCGACATCAACCTGCTTAGCTCTTCGATGGCGAGGTGCTCCGATCCTCGGCGATGAGGCCTTGACTTAGGCAGATTTCAGTATTTCATTGGTTTTGGTGAGCCAGTCTTCTGGGCTGGTCTTGTTTGCACGGGCCGAGTTGTCTATTGGGCCTGGGCTCGAGGGCCTGGCCCCAACAATAGCCCCTTTTGGTTGCAGGGTCTGTCCGGGACAGGCTGTGGAATCAAAATTACGAGTTGAGACTCGATACAGAGTGCGGAAATTCGAGGTGTCCAAGAGACTACCCTCGGGCCCGGGAGGTACTTCCTGAGAGAGTAACTCCGCCAGGGAATAGCCGTGATACTAAACCTGGTCAAGACAAAGGTTCCTGGGGAGCGCAAGCGTATGACCATACGGGGGATACCTGGGTATTGCCCTGCGGGCTAAGGTGTGAGTCCGGGGGTCACGCGGGTCAGAATCATTCCGGAGAATGTTTCTCTTGCACGGAGCTGTGCTCCAATGCGTGCACTCTATCTGGGATCCGTAGAGCGCTGGCAAGGTGAGTTATAGCGGATCGTTGGACACCTGGTGAGTTCCCGTGGGGAGGTCTCATATTCTCGTGGACGATGTCGATTGCGTTATAGTTCTCCCTGCTGCGGGGTTTTGCCGCTTAGGATTTCTCTGGACGGGTTAATACAAATGAGCTATGCGCCTCGAAGTCGAGGCTTGAAGCGTCTCGACATCGAGGCACATATTTTAATTTTGCCGCCCCTGGAGTGGCATGGTCGTAATATCGGCCAACCCCAGGGGCAGAGTTGAGGAGGCAAATGGTTTTTCTAAATATATACCCGCACGACTTCTCACTTCGGCACTTTCACTTTAACAAGATCTCAACCACTTTTTATCTTTCCCCCGACTGCTGCTATTCCGGCGACGACGACGGCGATGCACTCTCTACGGCGATTGCTCCAACCGCTACATTCGTCTTCCCTATATTCGTAGTCACCGCACTTTCTTTTTTTTGATAAATCTGGTAATCCTTGTGCCTTTTCTCGCTTTTCATCGGTTTTCTGTTTTGATTTCCTATGTTGATTGTATCCGTGCTTCTTGTTGGATTCGTGGAGGGATCGTTTGGGGCTAGATATAGTTTAGGATTTGGTGATTTTGAACGTATAGGCGTTGATCGTTCGCTGCCTTTTCATTGCTATATGTGTGCGTGTGTTCTTATTGCATCGTATGTATTTGTCCCTGAGTCCTGCGATTTGTGGTCTAATCCGATTGTGTGATGATCGGACTCGTTGTGTGTGTCTCTGGGTACGTCAGGTTCTAGGATGCATGTTTGATGCTCATGTCAATTCGATCGTGCTTGTGGAGTTTATTTCTTGATCGGACTACCGTAGATGTAACGGGCTATATTGTTGAGATTTCGCATGTTTGCATTTGATTTTGCATGGATGGGTCGGTTCGTATCCGGTCTTGCGTCGAATGTTTGTTTACGAGGTCCTTTCCCTATCGTTTCTCGTGTGCGTATTTATCGATTGCATTTTTCCCCTTTTTCGCTTTGTGGGGGACCTCTTTCCTTGCCAATTTTCGTTTGGACTTCTTGTGATTACAGCTTTCTATGGCTAGCTCACCGGTTGAGATTTGGGAGGAACCCTCTTCCTCATCGAGTTCCAGAGAGTCGGTGGTGAGGAGGTCTCCGCATCGAGAGGATACTTCCTCGGGCTCTGAGGGGGCTCAGTTTCATGGCGAGCAGCCTGTCCACGATCTCGACCCCGAGGAGATCTCTGAAGAGGAGGGCACAGCTGAGGCCAGCGAGGGCAGCAGCGACTCGTTCGTTCCGATACAGGTTGATAAGTCCTTCGTTAAGAAGGATCAGATCAACCTTGACGACCCGGTGCGCACAGCTGTGCCCCTCGCTACCGAGGACTCTGTGACTTGGAGTTCAAAGGGGGTGGTGTGTCATAAGATGGCTTTCACGCTACCTCATCCCGATGAGAGATGTTGTAGACCACCCCGCCTTGATGACATGGCGTTCTTCCTCCCGGTGCTTAAGTATGGGATTGGGGTGGCCCCTTCATGCATGGTTTCGGGTCGTTCTGTATTCATATGGATTGGCCCCTTTTCAGTTTGCTCCCATCAGCTGGTGTCACATGCTAGGGACGCTTCTGGTGTTCTACGATGTCGGGCTAGGGTACCCGACCCTTCGTGAATGGCACTATTTATACAGGTTGGCTCGGTACGAAGCCGGCTACTACTTTTTATCGAAAAGAGACTCCTTGGCCGAGGCGATGATATCAAATTGCAAGCAGAACACCCCTGGTTGGAAGAACCAATGGGTGTGGGTACCGATGAATCATGCCGATCCGGAGTGTTTATCCGAGGGGGGCGTTCCCATAAGTGCGATTATTTTTTTTTAAGTACGCGGTTCGATATCATAGTCTTCGGCTGCTTACTAACGCCTTTGTGTTTTGCAGGATATAAGCAGACGGTCCTCACTAGCGAGGTGGAGAGTCGGATTGATATCGCCTATTCAAGGGAGGATCGCAAGTTCTCTTCGGTCAAAGGTAAGAGAAGCGTCGAGGTCGAGTTTTGGATCATTGAGTGTGGTCAGAAGGAGAGGCTACCTGCGGACATGGCTGGGTTGACACCTGCTGACTTATTGGCGGCAATGAATGCGCAAAAGCGCCCGAGGGAGGTCTCCTCTTCTACACCGACTGTCGAGGGGCCTTCGTCGAAGAGGTTGAATGTTGAGACTCTGAGAGCCTCGCCCGTTGTGCCGACCACCAGCTCCATCACTGCCGAGCTGGTCGACAAGGCCGTTGCCACTGGGGGTTCGGCTACGGGCCTGCCACCGACTCCTCCGGTTCAGCTAGCTAAGGCTGCTTCTCCCCCGCCATGAGGTGTTCGGGAGGAGAGGAGGAGGAAAAGGGCTCGCGAAGCGAGCGTGGACTCTAGGGCCCGGTCTGGGTCGACCGGACAGCTGATAGACCTCGACTTGGTACTGGTCAGTTCGGGGTCAACGAACATTGCCTCTTCGTCGGCTGCCTATGCCCTTCACGTGAAGAAGGTGCTCGATGGGGATATCTAGGCCTCGGACTTTGATAGCGAGTACGCGAAGGAGAATTTTGAGATGCAGAAAGACTTACAGGAGGTGTGTGTCAATTTATATTCGCGAGTCGGTATTATTGCCGTCTAATCTGAGCAGCTGATCAAATCCTTGGACTCGGCAAGTGAAGGATAGGGTCGATCGAGGAAGGAGCTGCAGGCCGAGAGGGATAAGAGGGCTGGCTTGGCTGACAAACTCGCTTCGGTTTCCAGGGAGCTCAAGGACTCGCAACTTGCTTGTCAGAAATGGAAGGACATGTATGAGGAGCTGAAAAAAAAGGGGTGGAGCTCTCCCGTCGGTGCAAGAGTTTGGAGGAGGAATTGAGGGCCTCGGCATCGAGGTTCGAGGATGCCCAGCGCAAGACCGAGATGGAGCTGGAATCCTACAAGGGCCGGTTTCACAAGAGCCAGGAGGAGCGGTTGCGGGAGCAGAAGGTGCATGAGGCGGAGGTTGAGGCGCTACAGAAAGGCGAAGGGGTCGACTTCCAGGCGGTCGTGGCGAACCCGGATTTCAAGCCGACGTTCGACCTCTTGGTGCATATGGTAACAGGATCCATCTGCGCTTTGGTCGGGCGGAGGTGCCCGGATTTTGACCTTGACCATATCAAGCGCCCTCCTACGCCTTCGCCGTCTCCACCAGTCGTTACCGAGGAGGGGCAACTCGATGCCAAGATGCATGAGGTTGAGAATGAGCCGACCCGCCTTGAGCCCATTCCAGAGATCGAGGTGGAAAGGAGCCGGGAAGAGAAGGAGGTAGATAGCTTCCTCAATGATGGAGGAGAGGGCGATGCCCAGAAGAAGACTGATGAGGATATGGCTCCTTGAGGAATAGTTTCTTGGTTGTACTCTTTCAACTTGTAATAGACTGTAGTGCTCTTGCTGTACTTTTAACACTTTTGTTGTTCTCATCAATTTTGGATCAACTGTCTTTACATTTCTTATGTGTTTTGCATAATATACTATTTTTACGTTGAAATTCGTTGTAGGCTTGTTTCTTGCTTTGGCTTTTATTTGTCGACTTGGACTTCCTCTATCGGAAAAGTGGGTCGATATAGAGGAGTTCAGGGGGTTGGTATCGAGCAGTCGAGCTCGTCAATGTCGACCCTCTGACTCAGCTGCGAAACAAGCGATAAGGGGTCAGGTTGGGCGATGCCTAGGCATCGCCCCTCCGACGCTCAAGTTAGTAAAGGTGTTATGAATAAACAATGATAAAATGATATGTAAAGATAGAGTAGAAATACGCGTATCTGTATACTAATGATAGTATTTCTTCAAATGTTTGATATTCCAACTGTTTTGCACCCTTCTCCCTTCCAACATTTCAAGCTGGTAAGCCTCGTGTCCTATTACTTTGGATACCTTGTAAGGGCCTTCCCAGTTAGGGGCTAGCTTTCCTGCTCCGGATTCTTTCGTGTTTTGGAACACCCTTCTTAGGACTAGGTCTCCTTCTTGGAAGCTTCTGAGCTTTAACTTCTTATTATAGAACCTTTCAACTTGAAGTCGTCGCCGGGAGGCTTTGATTGTAGCGTCATTCCGTACCTCGTCTATGAGCTCGAGGTTTTTCTGAAGTATGTCTAAGTTTTCTGTTTCGTCCGCAAATTCCACTCTCGGACTGTGGTCGATGACTTCGACAGGCGCTACAGCCTCAACCCCGTATGCCAGTGAGAAAGGTGTGGCCCCAGTGGCGGTCCTTTGCGTGGTCCGATAGGACCAAAGGACCGCGGGGAGTTCTTCTACCCATCCAGACCCGTGTGGGTTCAACTTCTTCTTTAAGGTTGCAATCACCGTCTTATTAGTGGACTCTGCTAGACCGTTCGCCTCGGGATACAGGGGTGTCGAGAACACCAGTTTTATCCCGTAGGTGTTGCAGAAGGTTTGCATTCTTTCGCTGGTGAATTGTCGCCCGTTATCTGTGCGTATCTCCTTTGGGATTCCAAAGCGACACAGAACGTGCTTCCATAGGAACTTGATGACTTCTAAATCCCGAATTTTTCCTAGGGCTTCACCCTCCGCCCATTTGGTGAAATATTCGGTCACCATGAAGATATGATCTTTCTGCCCGGTCCCCTTTGGGAGGGGCCCTACTAGGTCCATTCCCCATACCATGAACGGCCATGGTATGATTGAAGCATGGAGAGGTTCCGCGCCCCTGTGTGTTGATGCCTCGAAGCGCTGGCAGCTATCGCATCTTCTAACATGATTGGTCACGTCTTGCTTCAGAGTGGGCTAATAGAACCCGGCTATGATCACTTTATGAGACAGTGATCGAGCCCCGGTGTGGTTCCCGCAGTTGCTTTTGTGTATCTCAGCGAGCACTTCTTCTACTTCGGGGGAGGTGATGCACCGGAGGAGAGGTCCTTCGAGCGACCGTCTGTATAACTTACCGTCAATTAGGACGAACCGAGCGGCTGTTCTTTCGATCTTGGTCACGTTATTCTTGTCGCCGACTGGAGGCTCCCCGGCCAAGTACCGAATGATTGGGGTCCTCCAGTCGCTTCCGTCCTGGCTGACAGGTGCGACACCGTTTTGGGTGGAGACGGATGGCGCCAGTAGCCAGACCTCGGGGATCGGTTGGGTAGTCTGGGAGGAGCTGGTGGTAGCTAGGCTTGCCAAGGCATCTGCTCGGGCGTTCGACTCTCGGGGAACGTGACAGAGATCCCATTCATCTATCTTTTCTTTCAGTCTCTCGATCACGGAGTGGTATAGTTTCAAATGCTCCTCCTTTACGGCATAAGTGCCATCCAGTTGGTTAACTACTAGTTGGGAGTCGCTTTCTGCGCGGATTCTACGAGTCCCAAGCTCTAGGGCCAGCTGTATTCCTTGGACGAGCGCCTCATACTCGGTCTCGTTGTTCGTTGCCAGGAAGTCGAGCCGGATTGCTCGTTCGTAGTTTTCTCTGTGTGGATCTGTCAGAACCACTCTGGCCCCGTTGCTATGCACGTTACTGGCACCATCAATTTTTAGGGACCACACCCCGACATCCTCGTTAGCCTTTGTCATGTGTGCTACCTCATGCTCCGCTGTTAGTTGCAAATTTTTAGAGAAATATGCAATGAAGTAAGCTAACACTTGTGATTTGATGGCGGTCCTTGGTTCATACTGGATTCCGTAGCCCCCTACTTCGACGGCCCATTTGAGTAAGCGCCCAGATAGGTCTGGCTTCGACAGTACGGCTCTTATAGGATAAGCCGTAATCACCTTGATGGAGTGTGCTTCAAAGTAGGGTCGCAACTTTCGAGCAGCGTTTACGAGTGCTAGTGCGAGTTTCTCTAGGGCAGTGTACCGTGTTTCTGCGTCTAGCAGGGATTTACTGGCATAATGCACTGGGTGCTGTTTGCCGTCCACTTCACGTACCAGCACGGCCCCGACCGCATGATCTGACACTGACAGGTAAAGCAACAGCGGTTCACCATCAATCGGTTTTGATAACAGGGGCGGGCTGGCTAGGTAAGCTTTCAATTCCTCGAGTGCCTTAGCGCACTCCTCAGTCCATTTGAACCGCTTTCTTTTCCGTAATGTGTTAAAAAAGGAGTGAGTCCTCTCGGAATAGCGTGATATGAATCGACTAAGTGCGGCGAGACGCCCAGTTAGTTTGTGCACTTCCTTCGGGTATCTCGGGTGTTCAATGCCTTGAATGGCCTTGATCTGCATGGGGTCCGCCTCTATTCCCCTTTGGGTCACTATATGACCAAGGAACTTGCCGGAAGACACCCCGAATGAACATTTTGCCGGATTTAGTTTCATGTTGTATTTTTCTAAGGTTTGGAAGACATCCTCCAGGTGAGCCACGTGGTCCCGGGAACTGAGTGATTTAACGAGCATGTCGTCAATATACACCTCCATTGTCTTGCCAATCTTTTCTCTGAACGTGGAGTTGACGAGGTGCTGGTATGTCGAGCCTGCGTTCTTCAACCCGAACATCATCACCTTATAGCAGTAAATGCCTTGACTGGTGATGAAGGTTGTTTTCTCTTGGTCGTCAGGGTGCATTTGGATCTGGTTGTACCCCGAGAACGCATCCATGAAGCTTAGCAGTTCATGCCCCGCTGTCGCGTTGACTATGGCGTCAATGTGCGGTAGGGGATAAGGGTCCTTCGGGCATGCCTTATTTAGATCGGTGAAATCGATGCAGACCCGATTCTTACCATTTTTCTTCTTGACGACTACCACGTTGGCAAACCAAGTGGGGTAGTGCACTTCTCGTACTGATCCGATATCGATGAGTTTTTGCACTTCCTCATTTATCGTCTGATTTTTATCCGCAGAGAACTTCCGTCGTCGTTGCTGCACCGGCCTGTAGTTTGGGTCAACCTGAAGGCGGTGTGTAATGACCGAAGGGTCGATTCCAGTCATGTTACGGTGCGACCAGGCGAATATATGAGCCTTGCCTCGGAGGAACCCTACAAGGACGTCCTTGACGTCAGCAGGGAGCTCTGCTCCTACAAAAGTGGTGCGAGTTCGGTCCGACTCGTCTAGGACTACTTCCTCTAACTCCTCGATTTTTGGTCGACCAGCAGGGGTCGGTGGCGAGCCGTGCTGTTGCGCACAGATGGCTCGAAAACTGGTGTAGTAACAGTCTCTTGATGCTTTCTGCTCGCCTTTGATAGTCTGGATTCCCCAGGGAGTGGGGAACTTAAGCACTTGGTGATACGATGAAGGAACTGCTTTGAGCTCGTGAATCGAAGGCCTCCCCAGTATAGCGTTATGTGCGGAGATGGCATCTACGACTTGGAATTTCACGTCTAGGTTTAGGCCTCCACACTACATGGGTAAGGTGACCTCTCCTACCGTCCACTGTTGGTCCCCATTGAAACCATAGAGGGTCATGGTTACCGGTTCTATCTTGTTCGTAGGGATCTGCATCTCCTTCAATGTTCGAAGGAACATGTTATTCCCGGAACTGCCGTTATCCACGAGCAACCTCTTCACTTGGCAGTTTGATATCAAAAGTGATATCACGAGCGCGTCATGGTGCTGATGAATGAGCCCCGGCATGTCCTCGGTGGTGAACTCAATCGCCTCATGCTGTTGCACGGGGCTAATATGGTGGACTTCCTGATTGAGGACCCTACGGGCTCTCTTGGCCGCAGAGCGGGACCTTCTTCTGATCTCTGAACCTCCGACAATGACGTGGATTGTTCGCTCGGCGGGTGGTGGTTTGTTCTGGGGCTCTGCATTCCCAGTGGGGTTTGCTTGCCTGCCCCTCGTCCAAGTGTTCTTTTCTTTGTTTGTCAGGTACTCGGTAAGGAATCGTTCTTTAGAAGCTCGAGCACCTCTAGACGCAGGTCTTGGCATTCCTCAATTTTGTGGCCGTGATCATTATGAAAATCGCAAAACTTCTTTACGTCTCGCGTCTTGGGATCGGACTTCATCTTGGCTGGCCACTTCACAGCGCCACCGAGCCCCTTGAGCACGTTGTTGACCAAGTAATTTTGGTCGATGCAGAGGTTGTAGGGTACTTCTCTGGCTCGTGGTGCGCAGCTGTAAGGGTGATCTCGTCTGGAACGATGCTCATTTCTGTAGTCCTTTCGGTCCACATACCTCGAGCTCGAGGAGCTTCCTCTCGGTCGATCCTCTCGGTGCTGACTGGCGAGCTCATAAGCCTTCTGCTCATTCAGACGCGCGATGCGGTTTGGCTCGTCTTCTTCCCAGTTAATCTCAGCCCAAGCCTGTGAGAGGACTGAGTCCATGTCGTAGCAAGGGTGGCTAGTCAAGTTGTTGTGTTCTATAGTGATACTACAGGACTAATGTGCAAGTATACACAAATCACAAGTAATATAGTCAAGAGAGACCAGATATCGTACCCAAGGGAGTGGGTTTCTAAATCGTGCACTATGAATTGTTTGCAATTTGAGAAGAAAGTTTTATCTAAGTCTTATTCAAAACATAAAATGCGCAACAATTATAATTCCAAACAAAGCTAAGATCAGTAATACTTCTTCACTCCACAAAATAAGCATAAAGGTTATGGTAAGTTTCACAAATACTAGAAAGCACACTCGGGTTATGGAATACAACTCACCACTGCTATCCTATATGCTAGAGTTTATGTCTCGCAAATCCCTGAACCTTAGAACTTTTTCTAATCTTGCCTAGTGAACTGTCATCCTACTAGATCTACACCTTCTCACTAGAATTCATATGTCTATGCCTTTCTTAGCGATCAGACGATAACAAAATAAAACCAAGCTCGATTAAGTTGCATTGTCTCACATGTCTATGAAATCAACACAATTATCTAAAATCCCCTCGGCCTACTTCTCCTTTCGGTTTCCATAGGTGATGGGTTTCTATTCACTGTCGTGCTCAAGAAACAATTGAAAAACAAGATCAAAGATAAGTTCAGTTATGCGAAACTCAATTCTAATATATATTCAAGCAGATGGTGTTTTGCTCCACAACCCAAGTGTTAAATAGAGTTAGCTCATATTCGAAAATAAAAGAAATAAAATCATAAGATCATTCATCATCCCAATACAACTTGAAAATCTATCAACAAACTATAGACGATGACCCCTTATGTGCTCCGATTACTTCCTC
This sequence comes from Plectranthus barbatus, assembly GCA_026898455.1. Classification (NCBI taxonomy): domain Eukaryota; kingdom Viridiplantae; phylum Streptophyta; class Magnoliopsida; order Lamiales; family Lamiaceae; genus Plectranthus; species Plectranthus barbatus. Next base: position 74,990 of record JAPKLW010001764.1, on the reverse strand, counting down.
TCCAAGCTCGAACTCTAAGCACCTCTGCTCTCCGTTCGTGTGTTGTTGTAATTGTTATCTCAAAAAGTGCCGAGCCTCTTTGTTGATATTCTCTCTCCCTCAGCCGTTGATCTCCTTCTCCCTTCCATGATACATCCACGTGTACAAATGTCACTGTTTCCTTCAGACAAAGGATCAGCTTCCTTTAGTGCCACCTGTTTCCCCAGCAGACAAGATCAAAAAGGACCTTTATCCTTGTCTCTGAGTGGTCCTGGAGAGAGAAAGTCTTCAGTCTTCTTGTTCATGCATATCCTATGCTCAAGCATATTTCTCAATCAGCATGCGGCAAGTAAGCTCTAGCATTCCGAACCTGGTCAAGACTTCACCAAATGCTTGCAAAAACTTATTAAAACTTGCACAATTTAAAATACTATGACTTAAATGCAAATAAGCATAAACAAGCAAAAGGACTTTGATTGCTAAGCATATTATTCAAAACAACATCTAAAGTTCATGAAAAGAGATCAAAAGATAACTCTTTATGAGAGTTATGACAAGTCACGGTAGAGCTTCGAGGACACGTCCAGGCCATTCTTAAAAGCGAAGACCGCAGTAAGAGGAGGGCAGTTTGGTATAGAGGCGAGCTCCTGATTGAAGCACCCCACGTACGATCTCAGGGACTCCCCCTTCTTTATGCGTATGCTGTTGAGTGCGTTCGGGTGCTTGGCCACGCGTCGGCAATTGGAGTACTGCTTCCTGAAGGCCATATGGAGCTCAGAGAACGTCGAGAAGGAGCTCCTCGGTAGGTTGACGAACCACTGGAGGGCTGGTCCAGTCAGACTCGCTCCGAAGCTCTTGCACATGCAGGCCTCGCGGAGGTCGCCTGAGATCGAGGTAGTCAACATTTTCTGCTTATAAAGGGCTATGTGATCCTCCGAGTCGGTCGTCCTATCATACAGTTGGAATGAAGGCGGCACGAACCTCGCTGGGACATCCGTGTTGGTGATGTCAGGCGTGAAAGGTGAGTCAACATAACTGTCACGCGGTATCAGCGTGTCTGGAGGGATGATCCATGCCCGAGACCTGACCCTGCAGGCGTGTCGAGGTCGGATGCCTTCTCATAGTCGCGGGCAAGGTTTTTGCGAGGGTCCGTCGGCTCTTCGCCAGTAGGCGGCTCCTCGACGATGGGCTGCTTCTAGAGCGCGTTCTCCTTGCAAAGCTGCTCGTTCTCCCTTCGCAGGGCATGATTAGTAGCATGCAACTCCATGATTCTGGAGTCCGTCTCCTTCGCGCGGTGCCAGTTCTCCTCAGCCTCCTCGGCCAGTCGTGCCAGAATCATATTCAGCATCTCCGGAGGCACGACCTGGGCGCCACTGGTTTGCAAAGTTTGCCGCACCAACTCGTCGATAGGGACGAGTTCCCTTGAACTGGAGGGTCCCGATGGGGGAGCCCCAGTCATCTTCCTAGTTTGGTTTCCGGCCTTCTCGTTGTTACCTGCCATTGAATTGACGGAAAAATAGTCCCAAGGGCCCCACGGTGGGCGCCAAATGTTGAGTTCGATTTCACGAGAAAACAGAGCCCTCAGAACTTTGTTAGAGAATAGCAGATAGTAACGATAATCAAAGAAAATGACCGGAAATAAACGACAAAATTGAACGATTGAAAACAAAATAATATCAATATATCGACGTGTGCGGAGAAGCAATTAAATCTCTCGACATTTCGGCAGAATTACGGCTATCTTTTTCTAGGCGAGAATTCTACAAAAAATAAGTTCCCTGCCCCTATTTATTGACAGGATAGAGGCAGGCAGGTAGTAGCTAACCCAAGGCGTCGAGTAGCAACGGCTCGCCTGGAATATCGGACCGGTTGCGGGTTTCTCGGACGTGGTTAGGGCTTCAATGTTCGGGAGCCGCCAGCAAGCTAGGGTTTCCCTTCCTGGACCGTCTCGACATCGACCTGCTTAGCTCCTCGATGGTGAGGCGCTCCGATCCTCGGCGGCGAGGCCTTGACTTAGGCAGATTTCAGTATTTCGTTGGTTTTGGTGAGCCAGTCTTCTGGGCTGGTCTTGTTTGCACGGGCCGACTTGTCTATTGGGCCTGGGCTCGTGGGCCTGGCCCCAACAATGATCATCAAAATATGCTTGACATTTGGAAATCGTTTTCAATCATGAGATTATGGAGTGTACAAGGCCACTCAAACAATTGGATGCAACTTTCAAAATGTTACCTTGCAGGTTTTGCATGATGGAATGGGGTGTAGGGCATGACAAGACTGTTATTTCCTAATAGACTTCTGAAACAAGAGAACCCCAGGTAACCAGGGCCAAGAAAAGGCACAGCCTGATGCTCTGATACCACTTCTGTAACACCCCCTGCTCGCCTTCCCAACTTAGGGGCGCGCTACAGTGAGTTGGGTGGTTTAAACAGCGAAAGATTTGAACAAAAAAGTAGAAATAATGGTTTACACCCAATGAGTTTAATAACAACACATAAATGAGCATAAGATTGTAACGAGGAGTGCAACCTCGTATACAAAGAGCATGAATAAATGAAAATATGAAGTAGTTCGGTTCTCAGTTGTGATCATAATCAGGGAAGGAAATAAGATCAAAGTTTCATGCGACAGAGAATTACGCAGTGGAGATATGCATATGAAGATGCATATCTCAGGATAAGGGTTCTTGCTCCGTCAGTCATGCCCTCTACACCTCCGCATCCGTATCGTTGCTATTAACCTGCGCATTTTAAAAATAATGCAAGGGGCTGAGTACCAAGGTACCCTATGGAGACATGCCCAAAAATACTGGTCTCAGAAGTCGCCGCATTGAGACCCCGATCAATTTAAGACACGGTATGTGTCTCTCATTATCTCTCCGAAGGTATCAATACTCCATTGAGTGACCAAATCTGAGCCTGGCTCGAGACAACGGAAGATCAATCTCCTCAGGGTTTAAGAGTTTTGGCTCAGGATTCCTACAAATCCTGGTTCTGTCCTCGTTAAACCAAATCTCCCTGGTCAACTATGGTTGACCAGAGGAACAGATATGAGATCAAAACAGTTTGGCATATACAATCTAAAATAATACATTTTGCATGCTTTTCAGAAAACCGAGCTTATAGCTCAAAAGACATTTTGATTTGTACAGAAAATAGTCCCCACCTTGACAGCTTACAGATGTTTAAGCATAAGTAGGCAAGTTCATGTTTGAAAGCTCCCTTGTCCCCCTGTGTTTCCTTCAATTGGTCGCACAAGAAAATACAACAAATTAGGTGGATTAATTAGTGGTGATAAATCAGCATCCTAGTTGATATTATCGCATACTTCAGGTTCTAAGACGGACTGACTCAACGACACGACGAACATGAACCCAACATGTAACATTTGTACCTCAAAATGTGCATGTGACTCATCTAATCATGTCTATATGGGTTAACCAATCCATGGTTAAAGAATCATCAAGTTTGGAATTTGTTTACTTAGTAAACAGTCAACTTTGTATTCAAAGTGGCCATATTGACTCGAGTTTTTAACGATCTTAGAAATCTTGTTCAAGTGTATGAACACGTGTATAACGTTCCTTGATATCAATACTTGAGCTTAAATATAAAATATATGAAGTATAAGATCAAATACAGGTCGAAAAATCAACATGAAAAGGGGGCAGAGCAGTCCGTGTCGACCGACACAGGCTGAGTTGATCGATATAGATTTTGTGTCAACCGACACCACCTCATATCGACCGACACCACCCACGTTGAACAACGTGGGTGTTTTCCCTGCTACCCGCCGCGATGTGCAGCGTGTTCCGGCCAAACCACCTAACCCCAACACATCCCCGACCTCTAGACACAACTAGGAACTTGATGGGATGCTAAGATCGACAGTTAAATTGTTGGAAAAGGAAGAACTTGCACATGAAGAAATGTAGGGAAAACCCTCACCTGCGTGAGCTTCCTCTCGTCAGTGTCGGCAATCCGTCGATTGTGGCGATGATCCGAGGCTACCAAAATGTTCCTAAAAATATGGGGAACAATAATATACAGCTCAAACACGGATCCATCAATGTTTAATTGAAGTTTTGATGGAGGTTACAGAATCAAAAAACTTACCAATAGGGCCTGTAAATGGCACTGTATCTCCCTCGATACTCATCGATCGGAGCTATTCTGGTGACTGTGGAAACCTTGAATCAAAATCTTGCTTTGCTTATTAGAATTCGTCGGTCAATTCTCGCTAGATCCATCTGAAAATCGCGCATGTAGATGGGGTTTGGAAGCAGTTTTACGGCAGTGGCACATTACCAACAGCTCTTGTAAATGGTGTCGTAACTCCCTCATTTCCTAACCAAAACACAAGTATGAGTACTCTTTGGAAATCTCTCGTCGAGTACTTCAATCGGTCATTTATTGTTGACGGCTGAATCTCACCGTGTCGGCCGAAAAATGACGAGGAAGTAAGTTGCTGCTGGGGTTTGGTTTACGAGGAGAGAAGATGGTGAGTGAAAGGCAGCAGTTGATTATTTCCCCCTTTTTTCTCATTTTTCTCTTAGTATTGTGCAGCAAGACTTTGCCTCAATTATGATTGAGGGCAAGTGGGCAAGGATAAGGTGACATGTGGCACGATCCCATTGGCCACTCTCCGGATTCCTTATTTCATGTAATAACTTCGATAATCATCCTTCATTGATTTTTAATTCAACATTCATTGTCCATTTTGAAAAATGGTCATCCATGGAAATGTTCTAAATCACGAGTTCTACTTGTGGGTTTAATTCCACAATTTTTGGAATTTCTCTGTTTTCGCCCCGAACTTAATAGTTCGAAAAATCATAAAATATTCCACGGATACCGGAATCTCATTCCGATTGTTTCTAAAATTCTCATAAATCATTCTCAAACATACCCTAGCTTGATCAAAAAAACGAAGCTCTCGGGTGGAAGTTGTCATTTTTAACGTACTCCAAATACGCTAGAATCTCCGATTCATCGCGCACAAGTTTCTTTCTTAAAATTCATGTAGGGTTACCTAGGGTTTCTCAAAACATACTCATAAGCATTTTATTTGCATGAAACGAACATGCATTCTACAACGGGTGTCGAAAACTGAGTAACGAGAAATTAAAGGGCTAAAATAGTATAGTCCCTTTATTTAAATAATTAATTAAGCTAGATATCGCTTAGTTAAAATCCGGGATATTACACAAGGTATGGAATTCACTAACATCAGGTTTACAAAGATGTAGATGCTATGTTCCTTACTGGTAGATGTCTCGTCTGTCAGCCCACAAGCTCACTCGCCTAGTCCTTCGTTTGCCTTCACTTCTTCAGGTCTGGAATGTGGGTGCACCATTTAGCCTCCAACAGGTCATTGGGACTTTGAGTTCTTCCTGAGAACTTGTTGGTTTTGTTATACTCCCATAATAGTCATCTACAGGAGATGCAGCAATTCCAAGTTGGTTTCTCACTTGGAAAGTAAGAAGACCAAGTAGATAATTCTTGCTAGACGCAAAGAGTTTCGTGTCCAAGAAATGACACACGAAAGAGAGCAAAAATTGCCTTGAAAGCTTTAGTTTAAATTTAGCAGAGTTTCGGTGTTGTTAGAATGCATGAGGTTCTTCTCCTCTCTAATGCTTATTCTATTTATAGACAGAGTTGGAGAAGTTTGGATTTGAAACCCTTTTTTAGACACGAGGAATCCATCCAATCAGATTGCCTCCTTTTCCAAAAAATTTGGTATCCTTGCAGACAAAAGTGGTTAACTCGCAGCCTTTTGTCAGGATGGCTTTGAGACAGTCCGAGGAATCCTCTGTTGGTTGATTCCTTGGAAAAACGAGCTTTAAGGTATATCAGATTTTAAGATCTCATTTCTCAAAGTTTGAACTTGGAAAGTGTTCGCTTGTTTTGGTTCTTCTTGTCTCTATCTACAAGTTCGAATTGCACTTGCTGGTGACACTTTGTTGGTAAGTACGTTGTCGGTGAACCCTTGCTGGTGATGATATGTCAGCCACCAACCTTCAAATGTATTGTCATTTGCTGGTGAAGACTCTTCAACGAACAAACTCGAAATTGCTTTTCTAACTGGTTGCCAGTTCCTTGAGCTCCAAGCTTGTAGCCAGTTTTCTCCCAAACTTACTCGCGATCAGCTCTGATTTATAATTCGATAATCCTAGTAGGACATTACAGGTTCGGACTAATCTAAGCTATAGACATACTAGCTGGTGGTGCTTGGCAAATCAAAACTTGCAAAAGCTGGGAATTACATCATAATCCTAACAAGGCACCCTCTTTAGGCAAGCTAGATGACCGACTATGCGGGATTGGTGTTGCTAGTTGGCTTAAGCGTTTATTTCTAAATAATTAAAAACTAATATAATTTTATTTATTAATATCTGTGTATTTATAATATTCGAGATAAAAAAAACTTATTAATTCTTTAATTATTAATTACAGAATATTAAGGTGCTAAGTCCTACACAAATGCTTTATTTAATTAATGATTGTGGAACCTTGGTATCAACTAATAAATTTTATTTTTAAAAAAAAAAAAAGACAAAATACGGAATTCTTAGTAGTAACCTGTTATTCCAGATGAAATTCTCTGTTTTTAAAATATGTGTCATCTCTTATTTCATTAGTAATAGTTATTGTAAAAATAAAAATTAATTATAACATATTTCTTTTTAAAGAATACTCTTTTGTAAGGACTTTAAATGTAAGACATCTATTAATCACCATCCCTCATGCCATACTAAAAAAAATATAACAATTTATACTCTAAATCAACAAAAAATTGAATTTTGAACATCATATATATATATATTATAATTATGACTCTAAAAACCAAATATATACGAAAAATGAGAATTAAATACTAAAGAATAATATAAACCATAGCCAATTGGGTATAATTATCCATATAAAAGAAAATCTTTTAAATATAAACTGAAAATTTAATAGTGAAATAAGAGCCGTAAAAACTATAAGAAAATTTGTATTCCCTCAATCCCGCCAAATTAGTCTATATTTCTATTTTCGTCTGTCCCACCATATTAGTCCACTTTCTTAAAATGGAAAAAAATCTCCTCACATCAATAAAATATTAATTCTACTACACTCACAACATTAATTTATGTGCCGAAACCAAACTGGACTAATCTAATAGAACGGAGGGAGTATTATATAGAACATGATTTACACTTAGAATTGACTCAACCAAAGAATTTACAAATAATGAATGCAAAATCTGTAAATATTAATGAATACAAAATAACACATATCCTATATTAATGCCTTAGATTAAGCGAAGTTTTTATATGTGTAATAAAAACAACTTGTGATATAAAATAATTTCATTTGCTTATGCAAATTGTGAGATGGCGTCTCTTTGCAACGAAGCCCATGTCTCATTTGTGAATTAATCCAGCTATATTAGAAAATATGTGATAATATAGAAATAAATTAATTCCTATGAGGAATAGTCAATTTCTTCGAACTTACCCAACATTGAACATCGATATCTTAAACATAGAAAAGTCAATTTTTTGGAAAAATCGCAGCCATCTCATTTTCAATCCTACTTGCAATACACTCGATTTTGTTTGATTTCTTCTATAAATCTTGTTTAATTTCCTCTTGATCATTCTCTCTCTCAGAATAGTTTGTTTGGAAAATGGAGATAATAGCTCAAAGGGTGGTATTGTTTGTAGCAATTTTGAGTTTGTTAAGAATGATCCCATGTCATGCAAATACACAACGATTGATAAAAAAGGCGAACAAAGATGGCCCTTATCTTGGACTGGTGATTCCAAATATGTTTGAGATGAACCCTCTTCTTCACCACCCTTCTTTCAAACCTACAAACCTCACCATTGATTTTGCAGGTATATGTGTCTGAAAAATAGTTCGAATTCTTCCAGGATTTATCTTGCCTTTTTTTTCATGGACATTTTATTTGTTGATTTTGGCAGGAAGAAGATTCCGATTCGGCACCATATATGAAGAAAAAGTTGTGTTGGTCATGACCGGCCTTGCCATGGTACGTTCGATATATATTCATTTAGTAGACTATATGATATATATATATATAGTGTAGAAGTTACACTCGATGAAATCTTATAAATTTTGCAGTTAAACGCCGGTGTGACGACGCAGCTGCTAGTAAGCTTGTTCAATGTGAAAGGAGTGGTGCATTTTGGAATTGCAGGAAATGCAAACACATCTCTCAATATTGGTGATGTTACAATTCCTGAATATTGGTCACATACAGCCCTCTGGAATTGGCAGGTATAATTTAATTCTTTTTACTGAAATTCTATCTATGATCTGAAAACTAATTTCGTCGATTTATGACCGAAGATTTTAAAGATTATAACATTCTCATTCAATATTAAATTTTGAATTGAGAGTAATTTTAAGATCTTTATATTAATTATATATATGTATTAATTATATCAATCTAGGATTTGAATTTACTCAATTTATGACCCGAAGATTTTAAAGATCTCAAAATTCTTAAAAAAATTCAATTCATGATTTGAAAGATTATAATATATATTTTCATTTATTAATATTAAATATTCATTTTTTGAATTCTAAATGGAAAGTTACTTTTTAAGTCTTAGATTCCAGAAACTGAATTGATAAAAGTCCATATATTAATCATATATATTTTTCATCATCTTTGGAATTTAAATATGCAAGCTTTTTGCTACGTGAAATATAATTTGCAGAGATATGGTGAGGGACCAGAAAATGAACTAGCCCTGGAAGCAAACGGGGACTACACAAGAAAAATAGGATACATAAAATTTGCAGATTATGCTACAAATCTCAGTGGTTGCAGCTCCGGCGACAATCTCTTGAACAATGTTTGGTACCAGCCTGAAGAGATTTTCCCGGTCGACGGCGTCCCGGAGCGACGGCAGCATGCTTTCTGGGTCCCTGTAAACTCTGATTACCTCAAAATCTCCAAGAATTTACAGGTCTCACATTTATTCATCAATTCACTAATTATTTATTTTCTCCATTCACAAAAAAAAAAAAAAAAGAATTAATCTTCTAACTAAATAAATGGTATCAAATGATCAGGGTTTGGAATTGGAGAGATGCGTGAATTCAACAACATGTTTGTCGACTTCTCCAAAAGTGACGATGGTTTCAAAGGGTGCAAGTGGCAGCATCTTCTTGGACAATGCTGCCTACAGAAATTATTTGAATACAAAATTCAGTGTTAGCCCCGTCGACATGGAGAGTGCCGCCGTCGCATTGATTTGTCACCAGCAAAGGCTGCCTTTCATCATTTTCCGGGCACTTTCCGACCTCGCCGGAGGTGGCTCCGCCATGTCCAACGAGGCTGCCGTCTTTGCTCCGCTTGCGGCGAACAACTCTGTCGCGGTGGTGGTGGAGTTCATTAGGACTTTGGGTAGTAGATAGAAGGATATGTAGAGTACTCGTATTTATAAAATATAAACAAGAATAATGTTTATTCAAAGACATTATGTACGAAAAATTTAAGAGTACTAAGTATCTATATCTATATATACTAAAAAGCAAAAACCTCAATCTAAAACTTTTCTCCCAAAAACCCTTGACATATATAAATACATAATATATAGAGTAAGTATTAATAATCTATATATACTAAAAAGCAAAAACCCCAATCTAAAATTTTTCTCCCAAAAAACCTTGGCATATATAAATACATAATATATACGGCAAGTATTAATAATTATGGTAAATCATTGCAATTACTAAAAAATAAAATGATATTATTTATATTAGATTGATTAGTCAGGAATAATAACTAATAACAGCATTGTTGTATTTCATGTTTTAGATATTGAATTAAACATCCATAAATTTATAAATTAAATTAAAGACTCAATCAACAAGTGTTAAACATCCATAATTTTATAAATTGTAAATTAAATGAGAAACTGATAGAGTTATTATCCCAATAATATTATTTTAGTTTCACGTGTTTTATATAGTTTTCTTTCAAACAAGAATAATAATCTATATCTATATTTATATCTATATATTTATAAAAGCAGAATCCCTCTTCACAAAAATTTCCCGCCCAAACGAAGCTAAAAAAATAGTATTACGATATATTAGGCAATAATGATATGTATGGAAAGTTAAATAACCATTATAATTCATAATTCATTATTATAAGTTATTTTATTATATATGCATATTAGTTAGGAAGATGATTTATTGTGGAAAGTACTTAATCTAATATTTTATCATATATTAGGTAATTTCTCTATAGATGGTTATTACATAATCATTGCAATTTGTATATTAATTGCTATTTTCTTTGTTGGATACGTTTGTATACATTGAAAAATTTGTATTAATAGTTAAAATAATAGAAAATATAAATAATTATGGTTTAACATAAATGTAATAGAAAATTTACCAAAGATGCATTCAATAAATTAATTTAGATGGAAAATCATTGGCGTAAATTTTGGTCACATTAAATTTGATATTTTTAATATTTACTTCTTCAAGCTGTATAAATACGGGACAAATAAAGTGGTGAACCAAAGTCATTTTAGTAGTGTGAGAATTTTCTTTTTCTTACTTTGTAGTGATTGTTTAGGCACTAGATTATATTAGTTCACTTTTATTTTAGTTGATTCATTGTTTTATTATATATTCAATGCCAAACGTATGATTTCTATCAGAGAATATGTTTTGTGAAAATTCTCGTGGTAGCTGAAGGAAAGAAATTGAGCAATAACACAACTGTTGTGGCATAAATTTTTTTATATCATAGGAGATGCAACTAGACTTTATTAGAATCGAAAGCCTTTTGTGAAGATTAAGAATACATTTTTTTAAGAATCGTGCACTATTTTATTTTTTAGAATAACAAAATATTGATTATTTTTGTTGTGCAAACTAAATATTACAAATAATTTTAAAATATTTGTATTTATTATCTGTATAAAATCGAGACCCCTAAATAAAATTTTCTTTTCATTCAAAATATAATTCCGAAATCAACTTTGCAGGAATTATGGTAGATTTCTAACATTAAAACACTATGCTTTAAATTCAATATTTTATGAAAATTAAGTTGTATTACTTAAGGTAAGTCCAAAAATTAACGTTTAAGCAATTAAAAATAATAATATTAGAAAACAAAAATATTGATAGAAATTACAATTGCGGCATTAATAAAAAAATATTTAATGAATTAAAATAATAATTAATATGGGAAGAAATCAAAGCTGAATTAATTTTAATCTTTCCTATGGTTTTGAAAAAATTAACTAATGATTTTTATTAAATGTTAATTTGAATGCAAATTGGACAAAAAACTTGGTCTTCATAACTAATGGTAATAGTTGACATTTATCATCAATGCATCATATATAAATCAAAATCCCATAATTTTGTTTAAAAATTATTGTGATAATGCAAAACCCTATATTATTATTATTTTTTCTGTTCAAATTAATCTCTAAAAAATAATCATATAAAAATGAGAAAATAGATTGACGGAGTGTTGTCAATAATAATGAATAAAATGCCTTGGGGAATTGTGGATAATGACATTGAATCTATTATTGTCCATTAATAAGATTTACTTAATTAATCTCTATGGCTTATTTTAATATTCATAACATAAATTTAGAATTACAAAAATATTTATATACTCTGTCAAAGAATAATGTGAAATTGAGGCCCCACCTTTAGCAATTCTTAAATTAATAAGTATTTTTATTTTTACAAATAAGTTTGTGTGGCATTTTTTATTTAAAATTAATATTTAATGTTATTATTTTTCAATGTAAAAATAGTGAATAAATAAATAAATTATTACATTATTATATAATTAAGAAACTTCTTATATTATTGTCAAATAATAATAAAATAATATTATTATAGATGAAAACCAAAAAATAAATTAGTATAAACAATAAAGAATAATAATGTGACTGGCAAAATATAAACATTTAATGTAGAAGTATTCATGAATACTTGCAAATGAAAGCATTGGAGGCAACAACAGCATCGATGGCTTGCAAGCGAAAGCATTGACAACATTAACATACATTAATACTTACAACGAATTTTGGAGCTGTTAGAGTTGAGAAAAGCAAATGACAAGGCATACAACTTGGTTCATGTAATACCCCATATTAAAAATTTCATCTTGTCTAGAACTTTTGATTTCATATTGATAAATTTCCATTGAGATCCTAATGAGAAGTGAACTATTGGAATCTTGGAGATTTAATTAAGAGGTTTATGCTCATAATTTGAGGAATTATGAGAATTATCAAAAGAAATTATGGAGAGGTGTTGGGGAATGAGAATTGGGAAGATTGTGTATTGGGAATTTAAGTTGTATGTATACATTTTGAGTCATAATAATATTAGATATATATTATATAGTGGGGGATATGGATTAAGAGATATATTATAAG